>DWME01005480.1:0-14826 GCA_018244795.1 Parelbella ahira ahira | reverse complement strand
TCTCTCCAATACAGAGAAAACCGCGTTACGTAAGTGACAACATAACATTAAGCCTGTTCTTCTCCTAAGGGCTGGCAGGTGTGTTGTGAGACATAACACTTCCACGAGGTACGTGTTATTACTCACCATGGCAGGCGGTGCGGCTATTGTTATAACAGTATGTAAGTAATTAATAATAATTGTAAGATTGGAATAATCCATTAATTAAAATCTCTGGATAAAGGAATTAGGAAAAATATTCTATGTCAAATTGTTTTTGCATATACATAGGTATTGGTTTAATTTGTTATTGCTATATCGTCACTCCAAGTTCTTTATTCGGTAGGCAGAGAGCTCCGGGCACCAAATATGTCTACCCTTAAAGACCTGAGGCGTTCCATCTATATCTATAACTCTCTTCATACATATGAGTATGATTTATATAAAGTATACTACCCGTGATTTCTTCTGCTTTGTTTGCGAAATTAACGTTATATTATACCTACACCAAAGAAAATATAAAAAATATTGTGTTAATAAATCGCAAAAAATTGTACGTTCTTAAAACTTTTGATAACTTTACATTAAATAAAAGTGTCGTAATAATTCCATTTTATAATAAACTTTATTGATCTACGAAATTTCACAAAAAAAAATTATTAAATTAAGTTAAATAAGCACCAAGTGTCTAAGAAGTAAAAGAATATTATTATTTGATCGAAATCTAACCGCTAGGTATTTGCGTATTGCGCGCAGAAATACAGACTTCTATGGTTTTATTTATGTATATAGATAAGGCTTTAATTTTATCTAGGTATATAAATGGCCTATGGTATGACCTTAACCCTCTCAATATGAGAGGAGACCCATATTCCAACAGTGGAATGATAAATGGGTTCATTATTATTATTATTATAGATAAGAAGTTAGTTTATTAGCATAAGCTCATTGCAAAGCTTACCGTGACCCACAAAAGTCCGATAAAATTCTAATAGAATAATTTCCGGCGGGGACAAATTATCGTGGGCTTAGAGTACCTAATACTATATAACTTTTCCGCTTACAAAAATTAGCCGGCTTCAAAAGAACGATATGAATTCGAGGGCACTTGGTATTTTCAGTATACCTACTGCCTACATAGCAGAATTTCGAGTACAATATTTTTTTTCGTCTACAAGCTAAAAATATAGGGCAATAAAAGTTCTGAGTGAGCAACTTCAAAGTAATATTTTTTATGTTACTTTCGTTCGCTTTTATTTTTGTTACGTCAGACAAAAATAACATAAGTTGGAAATTAAATAATGAAGTAAAATGTTTATGTGATGTGAGATAATAAAGAAATTCAAATAAAATTTAATAAAGAAATTGTAATGCTTATTGTAGTTGGTTAATTAAAATTTATAAGTGTAATTTTTTCCAAATTTAATTTTAACCGCAAAAAATAAAACAATAATTAAAACTAACAAATTGATGCACTTTTAATAACCACAATAAACACATCAAATATAAAAAGAAATTAATAAACAAAATTCTATGAAAACACCAAAAAATTGTTTACTTACTTCATCCAAGCTAAAATGCCTTGTAACAGTGATATCCATTTCGTTGAAGTTAAAGTGCGTAGCAAATATTTTTAATAATGTATTTTCTAAAAGCGACCGTTCACGCCGAGACTCAAACCCCAACTGAGAGAACGTTGGAAATTAACGGGGTACGTCGCCGTGCAAAGCGTCCGGGCCAAGTTTAAAGAGGTTATATACAGTTCGAATTTAGAACGATTCTCTATACATACATTTTTTTTCAGATCCTTTTAACGTTCCACTGATTGACACGGTTCTCCTCTCACAATTCCCAATGATAGTGTCATTTCGGGCCATATTTTGCTAGCTAGATAAAGTCAAGTTGGTAGACTTGACATGCACAGAGAAAATTATTAAAAACTGAAGTGTGCAGATCTTTCCACGTTATTATCCTTCACTGTCTTAGCAAGTAATATTTGAATGTTAGAAGCGAACATTGATTTTGTACGAAGTTGGTAGACTCCCCACACAGAAAATTATGAAAAACTCTACGTTCGCTAAACTAAACTCAGGTTTCCGCATGATATTTTTCATTACTGGTGCAGCAAGTATATCAGTAATATTTTAATGATAAAATAACATTTTTGTAATGACAGACTCTCTAGTATGTACAAATACCTACATATTTGAAAATCAAAGTTAGGCAAAAACACATCTAGTAACAGATATACAATTTTATTGTTTGAATAACAGTACACGTGAATTACTAAATTAATTAGTTCCCAATTCCCTTCACGGTCAAGCAGAGAGCAGTGACATCTCTGTCAGTATAGACTTGACGAGTGTATTAATTTCGCATATAATTTGAAATGCATAATGTATTCTTAGTCCATATTTCGATGGACGTGTCATCAAGTAAATTACTTAGGAAATAAATCAATCTAATCAGTTGTTCAATATTATCTCGAAAATATATGTGTATATTTACATCTTAACTCTTATGCCTTGCGTCTCACTCACTAACAAATGTTTGCGCGACAATTTCCTAGAACGATAGATTCCCGCGTTTGATTTTACCCTTTTCTAGTACATTTCACCAGAAACAGCCTGTTAGTTTTATTAAATAATTCAATAAACCCACAAGGACAATGTATATAAAAGATATTATAAATGTGTTACTACTTTATTTATTGTCTCGTTGGTCGAATGGTTGCAGCGCGATTAACATTAGTGAGGTCCTGGGTTCTATTCCGGTGTCGGGTACTATTGGATTTCTTACCTTGAAAATTGTAGTAGTGGCTCGGAATCTAGATTTGTGTCCGGCACATAGAAAGAGACCCAACACCTATTTTTAATGGTACTTAAAACGTAACAACGTAACTGGTGAACAGTGGGAGTGTACTACACTCCTCTACCTACCCCCTCGGGGATTGCAGGCGTGCTGTTACGTATTTTTTCTTAAGGTTGAAACTTAAAAAACAAATGTGAATAGAAACAGTTGAGATATGAATCATGATTATATTAGTGATTATAAATACTCGTATGATGTGAACAGATCTAAAGACGTAAAATTAGGCAAGCTATTGAATAATTTAACGTGTCAGAGCTTCGATTGCAGACAATAAGCTTAATCGTCAACATGACTGTATAAATAGCGGCTTAACTGTCAAGGTCGTTCGTCATGAGCTCCCGCCTATTGCAGCGAGATCGCGACGGAGACTGCGACTAGTCGGGCATCCGGAAAAACGTACGTGAGTTTAGCCGGTAGATATATAATCATGTGTATAAACACTCACGAGATATTTAGTAGTAAAATTGTTCATTATTAATGATAAAATTAACTTTAACAGTAAAACGTTGCCCCAGTACACGGGCGAGAAAAAACAATTTCCGGCTATTAAATGCAGGAAATCTTTTCCTTCTAACCTAATATCCTGACCGCCGCGCGCCGTGCCTTTGACCGGGGAACGCTAGACAGATGACACGTAAGTAGATTAAAAAGTAGAGTTCTTTGACCGGGCGAATGATAAAGTCTTGCTGACATCCGGTTTTTAATCGGTTTTTAATTATGTGGATAATTTGTCAGTGGAGTCCATGGAGTCGGGAGGAGTCTGGAGGAATCTACAGTCTTGAGTCTGTGGATATATAATTCTGTGGATATTGTAATAGATGCAGATGCCACGAGGGATCGTGGCTTATATGTATATCTTGACAAAATAGGTCAAATAGTGGCTGATGGGGGAGCCAAAAGTGCCTGAACTCGGTGGGAGTGTGGGAGAGCGTTGGAGAGGAAGGGATGAGAGTGTTGGGGAGTAAGAAGAATGTAGAAGAAACGCGTCAAGTGTATTAGAATTAAAATATGGATAAATGTACTCTGCTTCCTCTCTAACGGACATTGCGTGACGCTATAGTAATACAATAGTTACGTTTTTATTTCCTAACCAGATAGGCAAAGCATGTACGCATGCCAGACTTTTTATTTTATCTATATATGTATATTTCAATGTACGTACAAATTTATAGTAGGTATTTAATGAAGCTTTAGTAATCCGCTTTCATGAATTGCACAATCTGTCTTCGCGTAAATCTTCGCAGAATTTCCTTTAACGCGTTTCATATCTTTCTTGTGTTTTAATAAGTTTTTTTAACCTTTTCTGCAATGGTTATGGGCTTGAATGGGATGGGCAGACAGAGGAGTGTAGTACACTCCCGCGTTTCACCAGTTACGTTTAAGTCTCATGGAATAGGCAGTGAGCCTATTGCCATACACCGGGCACTGATCCAGACTCCGAGTCATTACAAGAAATTCTAAATTAGAAAATTCCAATAATACTTACGTTTATACATAAATATATAAATATACTATATAAATATAATATAAATATACTATATAAATATATGCATGCAACAATCAACAACCCGTATGTAGGACATGAGCAATGACCCGAAAGCAGATCTTAATGAAAGTATTGATTTTCCGTCAATATCCCTTGAATGAGGCAAACATGCGTTGAGCGCAGACAATGTGGATGAAAAAGAATTCATATATTTAACAACAATTATTGACAAATATTACACAACTATTAAAAAATAAAAAAAAACATATTGTTTAGGTACATATATAATTGGTGCATCCTCACGCCAGGTCATTTATATTGTAGGCTGAGAGCACCCAGTGCCGAATATTTCTATCCTTACAAACCTGACATGTTTTCTTTTTACATTTAACACTATCTCAATTATGACATTTATTAACAAAATTATTAATATTATAAATGACAGTCTTTGCATAGTGTGTTATTAATTGCGCGATAAATAAATCTTTAAAGTAAATTAATGCTTTTATTTCGTTATACAATATTAATATTAATTATTACTTCAAATAACTAACCCTTACCTATTTAATTAATGAATAATATGCTTTTAGTTAAAACAAATTTTTAGAGATAAACAAAATGGCAGCGTCTAGACACAATTTTTCATATAAATTTATATTAACAAGTACTATTTAGGATTATTTATTTGACTCCAATACAAGTATTATAATATATAACACATGATTCTATTAACGTTTAGATTAGAATAATTTATTTTTATACATAATAGTTTTTCATATCCGCTTAACGCTTACAAATCTACATACAGATAAACACAAAGGAAGGTCATATCTAAAAACGCTAATACCATTTATAAGTAAGTCTTTAAAGGAAACAAATAGTAGGCTTTCGCATATTATATTACGGATAAATAATCGTAGTTCGCAGACTGAAGCATTTATTTACCAACGTGTCGTCTACGAGGGAAATGCTCCACCCACGCAAAGCGTCTGGAGTAACGCCTACAGGCGCCATCGCTATACACCCATACATACATCATAGGTACACAAAATTCAGACCAACTAACAACATACAAACAACATACCTGTTGATATTAAACGCTGCGAACCACAAAAACGCCTCAAAACAGGCCAAATACTATAAAACTGCAAGAATGCTAAGAAATACACTGACGTTTAGTAAGTTAATAATAAATATACAATTACTACGTATTAACGTGGAAACTATGCACAATCTAGTTTTAACTGGATAGAACTGTACTGCAACTGTTGATAGAGAAAAAAACGTAACAAGCTTATTATCAAAAGTTGACAGCCTTTTAGTAAGTACTCAGTGTACTCAATGGTGACAGTCGATGTCACGCATGCGTCGATGCCGCGCATGTCTCGCTTACATCAATATGGCCAAGCAACAATGGCGACGGACTCAATGGGCGAAGCTGAAATTCGTGAATGAAAACGTGTTTAATGTAGAATTGAAGTAAGTACAGATGCATTGAAGACGATTTATGAATTGTCTCTTTGTATAGATTTGTTAATTCGACTTTGGATTGAATTGGTTTGGAACTCATGCTACTTGCGCTATATATTGATTCAGATATTATATTTACATGATTTAACATTAATATCAATATAATTATATGTACATGTAATTTCTTGTGATTTTGTTTATGTTCGGTAAACAATTTTGGCAATAATTTAATTTAAAAAATTGTCCAATGTTTTTCAATTTTTGTAAAATATATGAATTCTAACTCTCGAAATGAGTATGTTATAGATTTCAATATATTCTAATCTACGCAGTAAGCTAAAAAGGTTTAATATCGACAAGTAAAAAAGTAAGTAAAATATTATTGATATGATTTAAATTTTGAACAGACTGAATAAAAGCGAAACTTCTTACAACACCAAAATAGAGCACAGAGACATCTAGTGTGTATAAAATAACATAAGAGGACACTTTTTTAATTCAGTATTTCACAATATAATGTACCTTGCATATTAATTGTACCTATATGTACTACATATTGAATACTATCAAAAGCTATGTGTCAAGTATGTATAACATAACAGTTTCAGGCATTTTATCAAACAAAATCTTATGATGAAATTAAAATAATAACATTACTACTATTTCACTAAAATAGTAATACGTGACATCTATCGGGTGGATGTGGAAATAAGTCTGTATCGTAAACGTTGTTATCCAAGCTTCCATCAAAGCTTACAATAACATCATTTGATAGATCGTAATATAATTTAAGGCGAATAGATGGCGCTGTTTTCTTTTTATAATTAAAATAATAATTTGCCTTTTTCATCTTACAATTTTTAAGATTAATCTAAAACGTAACATTACGCCTGTATTGCTCGAGGAGGTTGGAGGTTGGTCACGTTTTACGCCCCATCATGGGATAGGTGATGAATCTATTACAATAAACGGGGCACAAATCTAGACACCGAGCTACTCCTTACTAGAAATTTCAAGTTAGAAAACCTCAATAGTACCGAACCTGAAGTTAGGATCCAAGAACCCAGCAACTTTCGTTTCGTACTCGCGTTTAAAGCCACTTCGCTAACGAGGCAGGCCAGATATATGTAGGTACATGCTTGGTACATAACCAAACCAAATCATATGTATTTCTTTCTAAATATCGATGTCCTTATTTTAAATAATAGGTACCGTTTAGAAGATGCGGAGACCGCATACACGCTATTAATTAGAGGCACAGCGGAAAATCCCATACGATTAGTGGTGTAATGGAGGATAAGGCTTTGATCTACGAACAGCGAGTATGTGGCACTTTGGGTGATATTTTAATGAAAATGGATAACTCGTGTAACGGTACCGACTTACCATTATTCAGTGTAATCCCCGCCAGTAAGCTTCATGTTGGGACTTGTCTTGCGGATGAGCTAAGTGTCGTGTCGCCAAAATTTTGTTTCTGAACTTAAGAACTACTATATAATTATACATATTTCGTGGAGAAGCATATTTTATATAAATTGTAAAGAGATTAATGCTGCAGAATAAACTTCAACTATCTTGACCAATTCGGTCAGATACAGCCCGATGGTGGGATTAGAATTTTTTTTAAAGCCGGAGAGCGTTTACTGTACGAAGAGACAGATGAAAATAAAGGAAGCATGTCAATCCTGTAAGATAGGGATAATTGCACTGTGCTCTCTGCCTACCCCAATAATAATAATACAATAAAAACATTAAAAAACCTAACATCATGCCTGTAGTTACTGAAAAAGTCAGATAAAGAAGTGTACTATACTTCAACGATTCACTTGAGATGTTGCGCATCCCACCATGGAGAAGGGGTAAGTAGTAATACACTTGACCCAAAAGCCTAATAATAATAGTAATAATAATCGAATCGGTATAATGAATTAAGGGAGGCTAATGAATCAACTGTCCAAAGGAATCGTGATTAGGGTATACTTCAATGTCACGAATGACATGACAGCCCCGTCTTACGGTTAATTGCGCTGGATGTTACGTCGCGTTCCCATCGGGAACAATCGATAACGATTGTCGATTGATAGCAATCACAGCAGAATCCTTGATAGATTTGTCGAAATATATTTTATACACTATGTCTAAATACAATTTGGTGTAAAAAAAAACTTGAAAATGAAGCTTGGTAACTTTTCATATTAACGTTCATTAAAAATCATCTTCAACTGTACAATTATATAAACATTTTTAAAACGGAACGATTATAATATTTACATTATTATACATGTTATACAGAATCATAATTATGTTGAGTATGAAAACTACAATATTCCTTGGCATAAAAAAAAATTGGCAGTATAAAAAAAAACAAATTGGGTATTATTTTATTATTACTTTAAACGGAACGTTCCGGATTCAAAGTTCGACGATGTCTCGTAAAAATAACGGAAGGCGCGCCTTGTTTGTATTGGCTGATGAGCTGTTTACTTTGCAAACGGTACCCTTATTTATCTAACGTTATTTATTTAATACACACATACATATGTATATACATGCATACATACAAAACGGCATCAATAGATACGTACCTACATACAATTATTGTAGACACGTATACTTTTATCTACTGAGGAATAGAAGATTAGATTGACCGCAATGAATAATGTATACAGAATATTAAAAAATGCATAAACAAGGTCACCAGAGTACTCACAAATATACATAGAAAATGGCTTTTAAACATATGTATACACAAATATTATTAACAGACACACTTCATTCAATAATTAAATGGAAGCTTCGAGAATAACGCAAATAAATGACATAAAAACTATCCCATTCAAAGATCGTGAAATAACTATGTCACTAGATATTCCAACAACATGTCACACTGAAACAGAACAGCATTTCGAGCAGAACGGGCTTCGATTGGGTTTGAAAATCAATATTTGTTGTTAAGCACATGTTCTATAATGCCCCATTATTCTCTCTGCTAGGTGACGTCAAGATAAACTGCGGGCCGCGAGCGGAGTCCATTCGGCATTGGCTAGGGCGAAAGAGGGATTAACGGTACGACTTAGATAAATTACATTTTGTTCTAATCCAGCGGTTAGGTCTCTATAACATATTACAGTTTGACGCATTCTTTACTATGGAAATTTTATCTTTAACGGCACGAAGCGTTATTGTTAAGTTGTACGGTATTGCTATATGTAAATATTATGTAAACTTCGGCAAACGATGAAGTTTTTCAGAAATATAAGACTCTGCTTGAGATATCTACAATTTAATCACATGAAATATTTTTTTATTAATTGATATTACCTTCAAGAAACGTAATATCACGCCTATAAACCCCGAAGGGGTAGGCAGAGAAGTGTATTACAGTCCCATGTTTCATCAGTTACATTAAAGTCCCATGGTAAGCCTATTGCCATACACAAAGCACAGATCCAGACGCCGAGTCACTAGAAATTGTAAATTAGAAAAATCCCATAGTACCCGACCCGGGATTTGAACCAAGACCTCCCGATCGCCAGTTGCGCTTGGAATCGCTAGACCAACGAGGCAGATATAACCTTCACTATTAAAACCTACAATGTTAAGAATGTAATAACACGTCTGTAGACCCCGAACGGTGTGCTACGCTCTACGTGTTTACCTCCTCGAAAAATACACGCGTGATATTCAGTTTATCTGCCCTCGTAATTATTTTTTTGGATTTAAGTAAGCTAGGCGCCTACCCCAAATTTTCATCATCACCGTTGACTAGAAATACAACTTTTCATTAAGTCCGCCTTTTGTTACTAACAACACAGTATAAGTAACTAAAATATTAAAATTCTGAAACAAAACACTTCACTGAACTCATTAAAGTTAAAATTAAATAAATCAAGATTAATCCGGCTCCGAAGAGGCCGCGAGAGGCGGTGTAACTGGTATTAATGTTGTGTGTCTCCCCAGACATGGATGTATTCCCGAACATTAATAATACTTAAAGGCGGTTTCACCTGTTGGTTGAACAGTCTGAGCCTCGCCTTATACACGTAAGATTACACTCCCCTACCATGTTCAAGTCAATTTGAAATACGCGGAATGAAATTGAAAATTATTCCTCACGGTTTTGAAAAGTTGAGGTAATTAATAGATACTCTTACCTATATCGCTTGCGCCTATGTTGTGTTTTGTTTCTTGAAATTGTGAGATGTTTTTCACTATTACAATATTCTTTGGAATTTTTCATAACATTATTACATTAAATAATCATTTCAATTCAGGTCTTACAGTTGTTATAATAGTGCAAGATTAGAATTGTTAGCCGTGTCTCGGATGTGACGAAATTCCTCGTTTTAAAGTTATATCCAGAAAGACTAGTAAGAATCTCATGTGAGACTTTAGAAATTTCTTTTACATTTAAATAGTGGGTTTATTTTGTAATGATAATTTATTTAATCACCAGTAAAGATGTTTAAAATGTTATAATTTTGTTCTGTTCACAATTTTTAAGACTTAACACACTTTCACATAGAACTGCATTTAAAATAGGTTTACATGAAAATGTTACATTATAATGAACAATTTACAATTTTTATATTAATAATCTACTTTCATGTGCTCTTCTGACTATATATTATCTATATGTTATAGCGATTTAACAGATACCATTACGAGCACAGATAAGATAACGTAATAAACAAAACGGAAAATCACCATTAGAACAATCAAAAAGCAACAAAGGAGAAGCAAATCGCGAAAGCCCAAAAAACATTTTACACATAAAACGCAGCGGCTGCCGGTACGAAACTTGGGATGTAAAATAAAGCGCCAGAAATTATACCGGGCGTCTTCCAACGTAAACGTTGTTGTCGAAATGAACGTAGCAACTCGCAAGATAACACGTCAAAATGATTTCTTGAAGCTTTTGAAAGTCGTTGAAACTTCGCGGGAACAAATAGCAGTTGGGCCGGAACGTCTAGCGTGCCGAGATGGAGGTGCGAACTCTCTCCGTAGATACCGTGGATAAAATAAAATTGGGCGACGTAATCTGATTTGCGGCCCAAAACACCGAACACTGTGTACACCCGCTAACAAATCGTATTTTGTTTTCATGGCGTTGCTTTAAACGGCCATTGTTGGTTCGTTGGGCAAATAAATTTTTGCTCAATGTAATCCGGAGGGAATATAGTTTGTGTGCTAGTATTTGTTATCGTTTTATTTATAGAAATGAAGCACCAACTTTTACAATTATCGTTATTATCATTATCCTTTTATTTCTAGTCATCGATGGTTTAATATCTATTGTCATAGACGACTTGCTTTTTCATATTCAACACATCTAAATTTACATACACGCCGAATTCGTAACCTTTTATACTCGCCATTTTTATTGTATTCGTAATAGTAACCCTAATCATTATTATTATTATTGATTTTCCCATTTTATAATTCCCAATTAATACGTGAGGAGTTCCAAAGGAGATTATACCTGTAAAAAACGTATCTCGTAGTTTAATAATCAGAGATAATGTTCAGCACAAGGTTTTACTTTAGATAATTGTCATTACTTTATATCACATACAACAATACAATGATGCTGGCCAGCTCTATTGCGCTTCCTGTAGGCGTAATCTTAGAACTAAATTCGGCTTTGCAAGCCACATAAGAGCTTACTATAAAACAAACATGACACCAATGGAGTTTAGTTGACAAGCAGAAGGTCGCCGTCACCGAAAGCTGTGCGGATGATGATGATGATACTCTAGAGCTGGAGCCTCGAACTTTTATTTTATTTATTTATTATCACACCAATAGTTTACAAGCGGTTTTTCCAAAAAATTCATTACAGGCAGATGTGTACTCCAATTATAGGCGTGAACCGCTTTCACTTATAATGAACAGCTTTCATTTATAATATAATAAACTTTAATAATAATATAAGCATATGGGCCGTAATGATAGCTAATATTCAGTGAGAAATGACACCATGAGAACATATTAGTAGGTATATAAAAAGAAAAATCAATTTGCAAATACGCGTTATTCTATCTAAATGAGAGCAAAAAAAACTGAGAAAATGCGGTAATTTTTCATGTATTGTTGTTAATAACAACGAGTAATGTTACCAATTATCTCAGCAAAATTGTATCTTGCCATAACATATATTGTTTCATAACTTGGTAGGTTTTGTAACCTATGTAGTATATTTCGGATTAGCTGTGTGGTTTTTCGCGTCGGTTTATTGTATTTCACATATATATTTATACTATATAGTGACGTCTATTTTCCATAGGGGTAGGCCGAGTTTAAGGGTTTCCTTTTGTTTCGCCTCTTATTCTTCTTTATTTTTCTTCTATTATTAAATTTTATGGGTTTTGATTATTATTTTGGGGAACCCTACAACTTACTAAAATTAACATCGCCCTAATTACTCATTATAAAATCAACTATCTGTCAGTACAACTCCCATCAAAATCAGTTTAGCCGTTTCGGAGAATACTCGAAACGAACATACAGACAGGAAAAGTCAAAATATTGCATTTTTAATATATATACTGTAGATATATATTTTCACATGCACTCATTAAAAACTTATTATTTTAATAATACAAACAAACACTTCAAATTTATTTATATGTATAGGTAAAACACATAAAAAAGAATCTTTGGTAAAGAGATGCATTACGGGTAGCCAGAAATATGAACATTTAAGTACATTTATTACCTGCAACTTGTAATATTGATCTAGATAACACCGCGTACGGACACACTTTAAATATTCCTGCCTAGCGGGATAGGTTTAAGTACATATAAACCATGTTTCAGCATCGCGCAGTAAAAATTTACGACGACCTTAAACATGTATTTTTATACGATTTTAGTGGTCGCATAAAAATCTTATTGACCCACCGTACCAAATTTGTCGTACTGCAAGTGTTTTACATAATTTTATATATACGTAAAATTTTGGAGTACTCTTGGTGTATCTACCGAAGTAATGTAATCGACGACGGCTGTAAACGAATTCCTCCTCTGCCTAACTGTTCGGGGATTAGAGGCGTGATATAACGTTTTTTTACGTCATAGGCCTAGTCCTCATTGGGGGAGGCCGATGTCCAGCAGTGGACTGAGATAGGCTGATGACTGATGCTGATGATGATGATTTTTATGATGTCGATGATAATTGCCTGTTTTCGCTACGGGCAACAGCGTCGGCGGTGCGAAAAACCGTGCTCTGCCATCCCCAAGCCACATTATCATCATCATCATCATCATCATCAGCCTACTCTCGTCCACTGCTGGACATAGGACTCACCAATGGCACGCCACTGAGCTCGATCTTCAGCTCTTCGCGTCCAACCACTGCCAGCCACTTTGCGTATATCGTCACTCCACCTAGCTGGAGGGCGTCCTACAAGCCACATGCCCCGCGTGAAGATTATGGTGAAAACGTCTCAGGTGGGGCCTCTCTAGCTACAAACGTAGACATGCAGATAATTATCATTACATATAATATATAATATGTGATGTTTACTCATAAACTAAACATGACCCTTATACTTTATTTACACTGGAGATAGTAACCTATTCTGAGCCGATAATAACTTATAAAGTATATTGCAAAAATACTATTTGCACAATAATATCCAATAAATGCCTTATTATATTGACTTCAGCAGAATTTTCTTAGTTTGAATAATCTTGATAACATTTTAGTAGCTTCTAAAAATATCCACATAAAAATAGACGCCAAAAATACAGGCATGATAATACTTTTTTTATTATTAATACTTACCATCAAAATTAAAATTCGACAAATTCCGTCCCTAAATTGACAGCAGTCGATAAAGCAATTCATCTTTATCGCTCTCAAAATATATCATCAACTGATATTATATCAATTTGATATTAAATCATGATTGATCGATTTGACTGAAAGTCGATTAACTCGAGTCGCAAGCTGCTTAAGGGTCTGTATCCAATAATTGAATCAGCAAAGGGTACACACAATTTGAGGGTACGATTATTTTTATTTTTATTACCTAATTTTATATTGAGATATCAATATCCTTTAAAACACTTCTCATCTTAAGAGGATAGCCGTGCCCAATGATGGAACTATAGAAGGGTTGATATTGATGATGATAATGTTAATGATGATGATATCTATGATGATATCTATGACGAAGTCTTATAAAGAAAGCTTAAAACCGCAACCCACCACGCTGGCCCAACGCCGATTGGTAGACCCTACACAATTTATTATTGCACTTAACACGTGACATCACGCCTGTAATCTCCGAAGAGATAGGCAGAGAAGTGTAGTACACTCCCGTTTCACGTTTACGTCCCATGAAATAAGTGGTGAGCCTATTGCCATACACCGTTCACACATCCAGACTCCGAGTCACTGTTAGAAACTCTAAATTAAAAAATCTAATAGTACCCGGCCCGGGATTGGAACCCAGGACTGCGCGATCGGCAGTCGCGCTCGCAACCGCTCGACCAGCGAGGTAGTCAAAATTCATTATTGCAAATTCAAGATAAACAATGCTAGCAAAAAAAAAGAAAATGGCTTGTACAATAACATTGTTCTTGTGTCACGTAACTATGGTATGTTTGGAGTCCTCCCATGAGTCACGTATTCTTTATCCACACGTCCGTCACTGGATAGGATAATGGGAAGGAGCGACAGAATTTTAAACACTTATAATATTTGCACGATTACTATGCACTTAGAATTTTGAATGTTCGTATTGACATAATTAAAAATTATAAAATAAATGTAAGGTTTGCGTACAAAATTTAGGTTATTTTTAGCTGTATCTGAACTAGAGGGAAGCTCATCAACATTGCACGTATATAGCGTGAAATTATTCCAGTGTTTCACAAATTAAACTCTATAGGCTAGCCGTTTGAGTATCAATCCGGAAGTTAAACGTCTGCTTAAATAATAATAATAAAAATAATCGACCCATTTGTCATTCCACTGTTGGAATATGGGTCTCCTCTCATATTGAGAGGGT
>DWME01005479.1:0-14827 GCA_018244795.1 Parelbella ahira ahira | reverse complement strand
GTTCATGCTTGCTATTTTCTGGATAATGTACTTCAGTCGCATTCGTGACAGTCCCACAGCTACTTATGCTCTCAAAGTCGGAAGTGTGTATACATTAGATGAGTGCAAATCTCAAAACAACAGAGCTATTGACATAAAAAACTTAGTAACTAAGTATAAAACAATGGTTAAATTTAAAAGCTGGCACATTAGTTTCTGAAATATAGCCGTGGTCCCACTAATGAACGGGGGTACTCGGGTAACGTAGCCGTGTTATACCTACCCTCTATTGTTTCTAAGAGCCTTGTACAACACAGGTGTACAGAGTGGATATTCTCTGAACGTACCGAGAACGCTTCGTAAGCGCCTTGCTATAAATTTTGCGCCGCTGAAAGCGTATATCGGAACTTTAAATCTCACAGCGCTTTGTAGTTGAAACAAACTTGTTGATATTGCGATAACGAATCAACGAGTTATAAGCTTTATGGACGTATTTTAATACATATTTGGATAATGTGCTTATTAATAACACAGTGTAACAATACCTACTTCAATATGATTTTCTTTAGTGTCTACATTCATAATTAAATACTCGTATACTTCACCCCCTAGTACGTAGTAGGACGTACATATGTATGTGCATATTAGATAATCGATAGCGTGTACCATACTCCTGTACTTACCATGCCGAGGAAATATAGGCGTGATATTACATATATATGTATGTCAAATACTTATTTATGGCTCATACATATGGACATACAAAGGAGCACATTGAGAAATAATTCGGTCATGGCTGAAACTAATCGGTAGATACCTATTTTAATCGTATAAGAATACCTTGTAGACAAAATTAAAAACAGAATACAAGCAAATGGTATTGCAAACACAATGTATATATTTTTAAATAAAGACTATTATAACAACCATGATATAGTCCCAAACATACCTGAAAACATTTAATTCAGCTATTTCCAGGCAAATAAAAAGTATTATTATGTTCTTTGATCAAACGGCGACATCGACTTACAAAATGTTCGTAAGTCGATAGACGCGGGTTGCGTATATTTTACGCCTAACTAACATTTTACGCCTTAGCGCCCCAAGAAATATACTTATAGAAAAGTTTTATGATTAGTACATAGTACATGTAGAAGTTATGATTACGAAATGTCATATTTTCGGGATGATTTCAACTTTTTACGTGATATCTATATTTACTTTATGAATATGAAAGTAAATAGGTACATTTATTTATTGTCTACAGAAATATCAAGAAAACTCGATTTTCTTGACATTTTCAAAGTGAAACTATTTTCTTAAAAATGACAGAAGAACTAACCATACCTTTTTTTATAAATCCCATAAAGAATTATATACATAATTAAAAACTATTCATTGCCTGGCGCAGTACTTATTACAAACAATATCTATATACATTCATACTTGTCCACATTTCATTGAAATCCATAATTTAATTCTCCCAGTATAAATTATTTCGGTAAATACAAGCCAAACAAAGACTAACGAAATAAGATTAGTCGGTGTTTATTATAACCAGTATGAAAAGTATGTAACAAATCCGTGATTTCACTTTTCATGGGCGAAAATCTTTTGCTAATGTACTCGTACAGCGTAACGCTTATGGAAACAAAATTCCATTTAAGAATACAATAACACAAAATTGCACCGTGTGGGAAACTGGAAAATAAGAAAAGTGGGTCTTAAACATTTTAAAAAGATTGGAGGATCTTGTGCGATTCCCGATTTATCTTCTTAACGACTTCCGAAATGCGACGTGTTCAGTGCTGGGCGCGCGCCGCGTCCCAACCCATTCTCCCACACTAACCACTCGCACGATTGTCGTCATTTTTCATCCCGACATGCATATTCAACGTAACAATAAATCATTCCGAGCCATCCTCGCGATACCAACGAAATAACCTACTGTCCCGCCGCTAACTGGCAAAAATATCGCATATAAAATACAAACGAACAAACGGAACAGCACCAAAATATTACGGTAATAATTACCCGGCCTTTCGAGTCGGTGATAAATAGCGTCATTATTATCAGCAGTGTGGTGAAAAACGGTCCTTGCCTTCATATTTATTGAAATAGCTGGCCAGCTGAATATCATTTTATGAGGTTCTGTACTTGTAACTGTTCTTCCTCAAGTTTACCTAAAACCATGAATTTCTGGTACAGATACAGCTATGCACTAAAATCATATAGATTTCATGGCATGGCAAGGCATGTCTTTACATTAGTACATTAATAATTCGTTGAACATGTTACGAGTAGATATAATATTTTTGCTCTAGTGATTGCTCTAATATTAATACTGTAAATACGATACACGTAAAATTGTAAGAGTTATTATATATTTTTATATTACGTTCACCCAAACCAACAAAGAAAGCCAGCCGCGAGACATTTACTGATTCCACAGCCGGACAGACTTTAGACGGACAATGAAACTAAACAAGTATGTTTTGGCGAAACCCCAAAACTTTAGGTCCGTAGAACCATATTTCACAATTGGAAGAGAAACACTGTCCAGTAACATTAGACAAAGATTAATACCTGGCTCCAAAGCTTGACTCGAAATTAATATTAATAATCCCGTGCAGCAAATTCAGACAGATTCGCCCCGTGGCATAGAAATGTTGCATTGTTGCTGTATTATCAGACAGATCTTAGCTTAAGTCCAGTTTTCAAACCCGCTATAGTTGATATTAAACAAGGGTCCAAGCGTTCAAACACTTTATCTAAATGTCACCACCATAAGTTTAAGTGGATTTAATAGAACATACGCCTGAACATAGGTCTACCCTGTGGTATTTTTGCCCAGAATCCCCACGCTGGGCATGCGGATTGGTCGGCTAAATACGATAATCTCAAATAATTTAATGGCCTGATCTGCTTTGTATACTAACCACTGTGTAATACTCATAACGACAATTGTAATACAAGCGGCGTCCGAACAAAACGCGCGCGCGGATCGCAAATATGAAATTACTGAAGGTAATCCATACGAGTGAGCGTCACGTCCGCAAATGTCCTATTTACATAATTATTGTCAAATGCGGAACGACGGCCGACCCTTCTAAAATCACCTATTATTGTTTTAGATCTCGCTTCAATTAATATCCTGACATAACGGACCTTAACGTTATAACGTCATCATATCATATATTGCGATATTATTGTAACGCTCCATTCGCAGGAAACACTATTGATTTATGTATATAGGCACGAAATATTTAGCATTAGCAGCACTGAAGATAAGTGGCGAAATTTATTTAATTAAATTTTAGCGGTTCTACTCTCAAAGGTTTTGCCCTTTATAAAATCTAATCCAATGGAAAACAAACGTTCATTTCAATTTTCAAAATAACTTTTCATTGTACCGAGACGTAAAAAGGACAGCAAATACTACTGTTTCGTGAAAGTTTCACTAAGAGTAATTTTAACAGGTTAAAGTGTTAGTACCGCAGAGCGAGAGTTTCGATTTACGGCCAAGTTATAGACGTAACGCAATTTTATAAGAAAGTTTTCAACACAATTTCGTAAGAGCGCCTTATTTCATACAGATAAGAACACTATTCAACAAAACGCAATTCAGTTTAAATCGAAATACTTCGGATTAAATAAAGTTACTACGCTGCAAACTTCGGATAGTGTTAACAATTGTTTGTATGTAATAAGTAAATAATAATCATAATAACTTGGGACATCTCCACAATGGCCATCTGAACCCAATCTAAGGCTTTGTTATGATAAACATATATATGTACATACGCATCAAGATATACAGATATATGTATTCTTTTCACAACGACACAAAATAAATTCTTGTTTATTCCACAAATATTTATTTGAGATGGGAACCGAAATCACGACCCCAGCTCAGCAGTTAGGCTCACAAACCACCGGACCACCCGGCCAGTAAATGTTAATTGCTTGGAATTACACATTAAAACTTTCGAATTAAATGCGCTGTCATGCGAGGAGTCGTTTCTCCCTCGCGCGTAGATACTGTGAAGGTCGTGCCTACACGTTGTTTATACATTGGCAGTGATTCGCCGAATATAAACTCGAGTAATGAGCCGTGACACTACCTGTGCGTGGCTGGGGCGCGCGATTTGCTCGCAACGACGAGGCCAAATTTACATTCGGGAAGCCCAACTCTACGCGTCTCTCCCTTTTAACATCCGAAACATTAAGTACACGATAGACGATTAATCTGCCCACGCAAACGTTGCAGATTCCTCTACTCTTCCTTCTCAAATAAATCGTAAGAAAAACTATGAGAAGACGAGAAAATGAATATTAGCCGGTTGTGTCAGTTGCTTGTTCTCAGTTCTCAGTTAGAACATTTATTATCATGAAATCGTTTCGCAACAAACTTTCCCAAATGTAAAATCGAAGTTCGAGGAAGCCAGATAGCGTACCCGTTTAATTCTTGTGAAGTTGAAGTTGAAGCGTTACATAAAAGACTCCGAGCGATGTCAACTCACAACTTATCCGACCGAAAACTATCTTGTGACATTTGAAATTTTTCCACAGTCGCAACAGTGCCCTTAGCTGAAATATATTGGAGTATAGCTTTACATAACTACGTATGTATATTGATCTGTTTCGTCCACTACAGAAGGAAATTGGAAAATGAAGTTTAAAATGTGGATGGATGGATCGTATCGTCCCACGCTGCGGCACCAATGGCGGTGCGTGCTTTAAAATGTGAGTCATTCTATGTACATAGTAAGAATGGTTTAAACTTACTTTATGGAGATCACTGGTTAACGATAAGACCCACTTTTGTTATTATGACTTTCAAGGATTTATGCACAGAATCTTCACATTATTTACATTGCAATAAAGCCTATACAAAATCATACGATGGAAATGTTTTAATAGGCCGATTACCAAAAATTTAGCAGTCCTCCTTGCCAATATTGCAAATTTAGCATACTCAAAATTTATATATATACATCTCACTTTGAAGCCGTTCAGTATTATGAACACGACAGCCTCAAGACAAACGAGGGCAGACATTCGCATTACGAAATGGAACCTGTGTTGACATACCCAGTAATGTGGTGCAGTTCACGTCCCACATTGCATTTAAATTATATCATCTCTCACCTAGAAATAATTTATTTGAACTATATAGAATGTGACATTTAAATGGATAGGAAAACTAATTTTTACTGCCGGTTTAATCACTTTTATCAGCTAGAGTCTAACCTTATTCAAGTATATAGGATCAACCCTTTTATCGTTCCATTATTGGACACGGGTCTCCTTTCAGAACGACAAAGGCGAGGTCATAGTCTGCCGCAGTGTCCAAGTGCCGGTTAGCAGACTTTCTGCACCAATATATAGAAAACGTTAAGATATTTAGTTTTCATGACTATGTTTCCTTTCATTGTTACATGATATAGTTTAAAACGCCTATAATTTTCTAAGGAAAGAGGTTCTCGAACGCAGACTCGCCAAATGAGAGGCTGAACACTAAACCACTAAGCTATCATTGCTATATTCGAACTGGAACCAAATCATATTTGTCTAAACAAACGGTTTCTGAAACGTTCAATAATTTTGAATTCCACAATAGTTTAATAACAGAACTGAAATTACGTACCGGAAGTCATTTCAGATATCGCATCGGCTTTAGTATGAACAGATATAATTTAGTTCACTGCAAACAAACATTGGCTACTTAAAATTGAGCCAAATACTACTGCATTTGAAAAACGACAATTAGGGATGTATACTATATATGAAAATTCGTATATACGAATTGTATTTTATCTACTTATTTATCTAGACTCACCTATTCCATGGGACGTAAAACGTGAATCGCGCGCTATAACTTTACTCCATCGCCTACCCCCACGCGAATCACTGGCGTGATGTTACGTTACTCCTATCTATTAGCAAAACATATTTAGATGAATACAGAATAATTAATAACTTTTAGGGATATTTGTGGAATAGTTTCGATGAAAACTCGTTCACCCGGATATTTTGAAGTGGGGTAAATTCGTGAGCGAAACTTTTAAAATGACGATAGTTCAGCTTTAACTAAATAACAAGAGTAATTTATGGGATAAATAAACACTTTATACACTTAATATTCCAATAGTGACTTTCTAAATAGATTTGTGTGTTTTCTTTCCAGTCACTTGCATTTTGAACGCGGCGTCCGCCTCAACCGCAGCGGGCGTGTTGAGACGCCTGACACAAACATTTAAGCAGACTTGAACAGTTTTAATTGAAGCACCCCTCGTGATGGGTAGAAATGGGACTCTGTTCTGTTTAAGAGGTTACAACAAAACTATCTAGAGCCTTGTGTTTCCACTAACTAAATTAGATCGAGAGTACACCCCGTGTACTCAATTCATAAAGGAACTTCGGCTACGTTTCAGGTAATGACTGTTAGTCTGTGGTTCTAATTACGCTAGTTACGACACCGAAAAGAGCAAACTTCAGCCCAGTGGGTTCACGTTTCGAGACTTTATTAATGAATTTCGGTGTAGTTTTTCAAGGCCCCAATAATTGGGTACATTCCACATTTGGTTGAAAATATGTATAGAAAATTGTATGTTTTATAAAATCCAAATTGTTTGATTAGCACTATATCAGGTTATTTCACCTATTTAATTTTATGGCTGCTTGAAGAAGAAGTTCGTCAAAAAGAATTTACTATGATATTAAACATGTTGGAAGAGACAGAATAATATGGTAATTATTTAAAATATTTGTTATTAATTACTATTATATACCTAATAAAAATTAGGAATATCAAATTTAAATAATATAAATACACCTTATGAATATTATATTTATATTTTTAATCCTTTTTAACCTTAACAAAACCAAAATTTCTTTTGTACAGAAAACCATGTTTTTCTTTTTAAAAATTGAATTTATATCTGTATACAACGAACTCGTTCGGAACGCTTTGGGCTACATGTAACTCTGTTTCGATGCCGATGTTAATTGAATGTTACCTTGTAACCTACTACGACGGAAAAAGGGACTAAAACGACTATAATATGTTGAGGAATTCAGGGTAACTATGCGAAATCGTATCTTAATACTCGTACAAACGCTTCATTGGAGGTTGGTAATTAAGATAAATTCCTTAAGAAGGAGCTCCGGGATTGTCGATAAATCGTTAACAAAATGTTGCGCGAAACACCCCCCACCCCCCCTCGCCCCTATTCGCAATCTGACGCTTTGTAACTTTCCCGGTTTAAATAGGCCGTCGATCAATCTCCAGACCATTATCATCCGACAAAATTTACACAGCCCGAGTATGTGTTGTAAATATTACGAAAAAACAAGCTGTTACCGGTGTCTTCTTAAATATATGTAGGTATATTACAGGTATGCAACTATATTTTATTTAGTTTAAGTTTCATATATTTTCACAGAGCATCAATTAATTATTTTAACAAAGTAACATATTGTATCATATTGCTGTATAATTAATATTATTAAAAGTTAAATAACAATTTATTCACTTTTCGTTTTGATCGTGCCAAAAAACGATATTCTCTCGACTGTCCAGTTCGAGTACAATTCAAATAGTCCAAAAAAAATTAGTAAAACATGCAGAACAAAAAAGTATTTCTGCAATATTTACCACAAATGCGAGGAATAATTATAGTGGGTAATTAAGCGGTATTTTAATAAATAAGTTAATTAAAGCTTATTTAATTATGAAAGTAAGTTAATTGATAAGAAGCGAGTTATCACGCCTTAAGAATAGTAGCAGAAACTTATAAAATCACTCCAATAAAGTACGCCTACGAAATGCCGAGCACGATACTTAAAGCACAAAAAAATTCTCGTTAGTACATTTCCACTAAAACCTCATTTGTTTTGCGCGAGGATCTAAAGTTGAAAATTTCGTTTCCAGATATTCCCGGCCCCAGTAAAAACACGTTAGTATGAAAAGTTTTTAAACAAGTAATATTTTTTGGCTCGCACATTTTATAATTAGGTAGATACTTGCGTTCTAATTCAATGAATTCTCACCTTTATTCGGAAGGTAGGAAGGTTTAAAGAAATAAATTATGATAATGATAAGACTTAAAATATTGCAAAGTAGACGCTAGGCGGCGCGACGCGAGCGCCAAATTGAAGACAAATGGTATTATAATTTTAAAATGATATCACAGAGTGCGAGGATGAAAAATATATAAAGAATAGTTAGAATCCAACGTTCGTTTCCTTTGAAATTGAATTAAAACTTTGTGATCTCTTTATTATTGTTTTCTTTGACGAAGCGTAGTTGTCCGTTTTCCTGTTAAACTATAACCATGGAACTTTTAAATAAAAGTTACGAATCTTTCTACTCGAGCCGTAATTTTACGAACTCAACTAGCTTCCATGGACACTCCAAATTTAGCAAGAATTAAAAATAGAATACTGAACAATAATTAATGTCTATAAATTACAGGACAACTGAGAGAATTGGATAAAAATGTTGTTTATTGTAAAAATTAATTAATATTGACGTTAAGTTTGTTATTTTGTTTTAGTTTGTTTTACAAATGTTTAAAGCTTATTGCATTCATCTGTAATGAAATTACACTTACCTCATACTTTATGCAGACTATTCTACTCTTTTTAGTGTTTAAATAAATAATAATTTGCTAGACGTCATAAATGTTTTGGTGGAAACGACTTCAAAGCTAAATACTTTAAGCGCGTCGCCTAAAAAAAAGGGACGCATCGTCCTAGCAACGGACCGCAAAATCCAGTTCGAGATCTCATTGTCCGAAGCAATTTCACAAATAGCGGCACCCCTAAAAACGTAAATGCATACATATAGCCAGCGTTCAGCGGGGAGGCGGGAATGAGAACTATTCCGGCATTCCGGAGGTTAACACAGGAATGTCTACCGAATTGAGGTGACCAATCATGATCTATATTGCACAATACACTGGGGATTGTAATTACTTACGAGATATGCGCGATATCTGTACCTACTAATATGTTTTTCGATTATTGAGGTAAAAATCTAAATATTAAAAAATATACAGTTAATAAATACTATTTGTTACTTGTTTCACAACTACACCACCACGTATACTAGTAACGTATATGTCAAACACAGAAAGCACAAAGACCGAATGTATACATAAACAGAACATATTATAGAACCTCCCCTTACTTGCTGTGCCAGAACAATTTAACCACATTGATCATTCAAGATAAAGAGCTGTTATAATAATAATTTATCGTTCCTTTTGACACTTAAAGCTTGAACTACTCTTATGAAAGAAAACGTTATTCATTTTTATTAGTGAGTTTATCTCAACTGAAATTCTCAGCAATAGCACGTAATACAGATTTGTGCCCGCTTAACGTTGATGGTGTGTCAATATAAGCTCATTCCTCTATTCCATGGTGAAACGTCTAAAATAACTCGTGATTCATAGAGATGTACTACTCTCCTATATCTACCTCATGGGGGGAACACGCGTGTTGACATATTATTTTATATAACTTCACGCCTGTAAGCCCCGAACAGGTAGAAAGAGGGGTGTAGTACATTCCCACGTTCCACGAGTTACGAAAAAAAATAAAACATTACATTCATAAGCACCATGAAGTTTATTCATAAGTAACTATGAAGAGAAGTGATGTAATAGAAGTTTTTCTTGCGCGGTACAAGTAGGTGTGAAGCGGTCAGATAGCGGCAATCAAAACAAAGTTAAATAATCGATAGACGGAAGCCAAACATTGGAATGGGAAGGTAAACATCGGCGTTCCAGGGAAACCCGCGGCTGGATACAGTCCACTCGCACACTCCCATTTCCGCAATAAATGAGTTAATCAGCACCGAGTGTAGTCTATCAAGGAACGCGAGCGCGCGATCAATGTAAGTAGATTTTTTGTTTCGATTATCAACGTTACATTATTTATAACGAAATGAGCTTTATATAGATTTAAATAGATCATCAACCAAATCAAATTAATATAGATTAAACCAGATCCAGTTTATATAGATCATCAACTTTCTGACACGTATTTTATCATTGAACACTGTTTCATTGAGCTTCCATACCTAATTCACTTTCATATATCGCTTTCATTTCTAGCCAAAATATATATCAAAAATATACCCAATACGTCAATGAAACAAATTTGAGATCGCATATCTAAAAACAATATGTATTAACGCTAAACACAACACGTGAATATATTTATCAGGGATGATAACGAGGAATCTTTAGCTCAAATATAGAGTGAATAGGATACTTTGTACAATCTTTTAATCCGAAAACTCGGCATATTTGGTTGAGCATTTTGATCCGAATCTGATAGCTCGAAACGTAATGCTTAAAACATATTTAGATATAAGAACATCGACGCAACATAAAGCGATATCAATCATGCAAGAACAGAGTTCCGCGCCGCCGACACTGGCGACCCGCCATTCATCACACTTCGAGCGCTCTAAGTGCTTTAGTGCTAAGACGTACCGTTGAAATAGTAGTAGGCAGTATAACATTGTTTCGTATACAACATACTTCCTTATACTAAAACTCTACCTACTAATATTTGCTTGAACTATTGATTTCTATGGAAGAAGTCGCGGGTTTAGCGGTCAGCGGGCTTGTTGGGCTTCGATCCCAGTTTAGACTTTAGAGCGAATATTTCTGTGATTAGCACATGTTTGTGTGTGAAAATATCAGTATATATTTAAATATGTTTGTCAGCCAGCTGATTGTGCCTACTGAGAACACAGGCGGCCCTGTTTGGAGATGTCCTAAGATAATATTTTGCTAAGTGCCTTCGAAATTAAATGGCATACCAATTATTTACATATCAATCATCTCCCGAAGAATATTGTCCGCGCTGACGACACTAATGATACGGTAATGTGTCAATCAAAAACGCGTTTATACAACACTTACGAAAGAAGGTCTTCAAATCAAAAATTTTATTAGCTAGAATAACCTAACTGCATCTCAAATTGACTGGTCCGTTGGTGCAATGGTTAGTGAACTTAACTGTTACGCTAGAAGTCGTGGGTTCGATTGCCAGCCAGAATAAATATTTGTGTGATGGGCACAACTGTTTGCATTGTGTCTGGGTGTAAAAAAATATCTGCGGAGATGTCCCAACATATATAAAAATTTAATTCAATATTTTCAATTTTCCTGCAATTAAGGTGAAGGAACGCTATGCAGCCTTGAATATTCATATAGCAAATTGACGTCAAAATGGCATCAATCATACACGGAAAAGCAGTCCTTCGCGCGGCTGGTACTCGCTTCACTGCTTATAACATTCATCAGTCTTCGAGCGTCCTTGCACATTGTAAGGGACATAAGGTTGAATATATCATGCAAAATATCGGCGTCATAAAAAAAATATTTTTTTGCGAAGAGAACAGTAAGCGGACCGGCAACAGTAATAAGTGAACGGAGCCGATTAGAATCTGCACCAGAGTCGGTTAGTGTTAATATTACATTTCCCAGTTCACACACTATTCCAGACGTGTTTGTAAATTGTTCGGAGTCGTTCAAAATGCATGATCAGAAGCCCGTGATTCCAAGTATCTTCAGCTTACTTCAAAAAGGACTGTAAAATAAGACCGTTAGTGTCAGTTGGTACAATAGTTACCAGTTTTTAACCAATTTGAGAGTTGAAATTTTCTTGGCGTCTGTCTAAACACATCGTTACATAAGTAGGTACCTACGACTCATAATAGCAGGTAATGTTAGCATGACATTCCATCACAATATTCCCGTATGTTGACTTTGCATAAACGCAGTATTAATCACACGTTGAAAAGCAATGTTCCAAGCCGCCAACACTAACGGTGCCGTCATACATCAAACTTCGAACACTAACTGATCTAGGACTGGGAATACACAGATATCTAGGTATAATCAATGGCAGGGTAGGAACACCATATGTCAACTGTTTCCTTTATTTGTTTTTTTTTATTTAGTCTTTATTGATTACCTAAAATTTGGGTACAAAAGGCGGACTTAATACCTAATAGCATGGCTTATATGCCGGTTCTTTTCTGATATTAAATTGATAATAGTCATTGACATTAAAGAATTTACATTAAAATAAAAAAAAAGGATTCGTGGTATTCAAAAAGGTTTGTAAAAAATTTAATTAAAAATTATTAAATTAATTACAGTTATTCAAACATTTCTGTACATGTCTCTAAAACACCGTGACACCGACTGAACCATGTAACTGCATTTATACAACTCTCGCGCCTATTAAGCTGTAAAAGTGCAAATAAAAGGAACACGCCAGTAGGCCAGTATCAGACCATTCGAATCCGTACTGAGTTGTGCTAACTTCTACCTGCAGTAAATATCGAAACTAAAATTGCACGTCCAAATATTACCGTGGTTCTGTAACAGTTCCGCGTTTTTGCGTCGAAAACATAATGGCGAACGAGTTTCATGACCAAAATACGGGCGTTAGAAAAACCTTTAAACTGCAAAATATAAATTACTTCCTTGAAATTGTAACACTAGTCGGCAACGGAGTTTTGAATTTAGAACACACGTGCCATAGAGTTAGACCAAAGAATCCACACGAGATATTTAATACGTAGATAAAATCAATGGCCAGTGAGAGATAATACTTAGTTTAAAAAAGAAAAGCAATACTTGTTAGCCAGTAGCGAGAGTAGGGTTAAGGCATAATTGGACTTGACATTATCGATATTAAACGATAAGACGTCGTTGATAGCTTGAGAAGTTGTCTGTCGTGATGGAAACGACCTTATTCGATATAACGCGCTAAACTACGGACTCGATATCAGATTCTCGACGTTTAATTTTTTATATCGCTCCGATAATATATCTCAAATTGTATAAAGGAATGAAATCTCGAAGATGAGCTGAAGAACTAACAGACGTCTTCAGAAAAAAAAAAAATTATGTTCGTTAATATTTATATGTCAAGATTGTCTGTAAGTACAGTAGCTGTAAACATTTTGATATTACTTTTTATTTTGGGTTGAACTTTTCGATGTATTTAGCAATTTTTTAACATTTTAACGCAATATTTTAGTGATGATAAGTATATGTACCGGTGTAACTCAAGTTATTTTGCGGGATAGCCCAAAAACACACGTGAGTGAAACCGGTACATACATAATATAATATGTAAACATATGTATGAGGCCTCGCGAAACATTTAATATTTCCGAAATAATTCTGCGTAAATGTAACAGCAATCAGTGCTAATAAAGTATAGATTCACAAGAACAACAAGCGTTAAACACTTAAGCGCGGGATTATTGAAATTAATGGGTTCAGGGCGTTAGCACATCAAAATATGTAAACTACGCCATACTACCCGATCGAATGGGCTAGAACAGTTGGAAATATGACTTGAGCCTTTGCAAAACCGACAGCGGTCGGCGCGGGGCAACTAGGCCGAGCCATATTAGACTCGTATTCATCCAACCCGGCACAGAAACACGTCTTTATCAAGACGTTATTGAATTCGTCAGCTCTATACCCAAACTAAATAGATTTTTCTCTGATAACATAAAAGCACATATTTCATAAATGGAACGCACATATTTCATAAATAGAACGCGTGTATTTCAAAAATGGAACGTTGTTTTATATGTGAACTTTAACGGTGATCAAGTCAAAACAATGTATGCTATGCATGATGCCCATTACATAAACGTGCAGGGAAAGACGTACGATGCGCAGTCGATCGGGAGGAAATGAATATTAATATATCGTCTATACATAGAAGCGCAGTGGCGTCAGTGTAATATATCATCGCTATTATAACAGGTTTTGAGACTAGCGAATAACGGCAGAGCTTATTTTATGCACATATGTCGCAAGTTACGTAAGAATGAATACAACTGTAGCGTAGAAACTGAATATTTCTTCATTTTGATTTATTTCATTTTTTTAAGTTAATAATCGCGTGTCATGTTACCATGCAATACGTTATAAGATTTGGCAACACTGAACACAATTATATGATAATGCTTTTCAAATAATCTATGTATGTCTTCTGATCTTTTACAATATTTATTAAATGAGAAGACTTCGTACTTATTAAACAGTCAATTTGTATTTTGATGTATTTATTAAAAAGTATTCATAAGTATTCATAGTAATGTTACATATCGTAAATGTTACATTAAACATCTATCCAAGCTGAACGACTTCACTTTTACACATGACAAAGCAATGTTAAACGTGAAGGTAAAGTAATATCCAAACTTAAAATAGGAAGAGCAAACATCACATAATCTTAGTACATATCATATAAGTAAACGCGTCTTTAGTAAAGCTTTGAGATTAGATTATAGTTTCTTGAGGATAATATAATTTTCTCCGTCTAATAAGGGCATGGCCTACTTTAGGTTAGACGGGACGCAAGTCATGAAATTGCCGTAAGCGATTCCAGTATTGTTACCCGTTACTTATAGCCGGGTCCCAAGTCATGATGACTTTTCTGAGAACTTTCAAACGATTAAAATAATTCGTTTTATTTGCAACTTTGCGGTATACTAAAGTGAATAATCGACTTTCTACTTAAATGACAGTGAGACGGTAAAGTTGCATTTTATATTATTTTAAATTATGTGCTTAATGTATTGAGTGTATACATATTCCCAACTTTTCAAATTTCAGGTAAATGTATAGCTATAGAATTAAACTGTACGTACATATATATTTATAACACGTTTAAGTTAAAAAGTATGAAAAAAGAACTCATATCACGTTCTTTTGTTAAATACAATATGAAGAAATCTTGTATGTCACCAATCATTAACTCCGCCGTAGTTACCACGCTGGCCCAA
>DWME01005478.1:0-14829 GCA_018244795.1 Parelbella ahira ahira | reverse complement strand
GGCGACTACATGGCGACTACATGGCGACTACATGGCGACTACATGGCGACTACATGGCGACTACATGGCGACTACATGGCGACTACATAGTGACTACATGGTGACTATATGGTGACTATATGGTGACTATATGGTGACTATATGGTGATTATGAAGTGAATATATAGTGACTACATTTAATGAAACATAAATTGTACACCAGCATGTCAGGATAGGGAGAACAAAATACAAGTTAGGTTATCAATAAGTGGGACCAGCATTTACATTAAATTTTTGTTATAGATTAGTTGCAGAAAGGGTAGTGTATCTGCTTACGTGACTCCGTATGTGACCTGATATGATAACATAGTAAATTAATATAATAGTGATTTATAACAGTCAATTAATATATTAAAAATCGTAATTATGATTTGAATAGCACACATCAGCATAATGTCAAAGAAAGTAAGAATTTCCATTATAGAACTTATATTACTTCGATCGGAAGAAAAGTTTTCCGGGGGTTGAAATTCTGTAAACATCAAATAACAAATGTAGACATACTCGTACATGTGTTACTAAAATGTCATTAAGTTTAAACTAAAAGTAATAAAGCATCCTCACTAAGAAACGTATGAAATTGTATGAATATTGTGTTCAATCGACTCCAGAAATTAACTCTATAGGGGATATATGAGATTCAATTTTTAAAACTACGGAAGATCCCTGTCATAGGGCAATATAAACAAAAACTTGTTAGTTAAATAAGAAAACTTTTCATTGGAAAAGGTACACCTGTCCGTAGCATTGTTAAAAAAGGTCTCAGCCGCGACCTCGCTACAAAGGGCGGGAGCTCATGAGGAAGGACCTCGTACAGTGCCGAAACTAGTCGGGCCATCCCGAAAAATGTACGCGAGTTAAGCCGATACATATGTATATTAACTTAAGTAAACACTCACGAAACATTTAACAGGAACGAGGGTTCGCTACGCGACAGTAATACCTGTTCGTGGTATTGTAAAGACAAAAATACGACGAGTAGGTATTTTATTTTAAGATAAACAATTCTGATGACAAAGCGGCGTCAATAGGTGAGGCGCGTCTCAACGAGAGCGCGGGCGGCGCCCGGGGCGGCGGCACGGCTCCGACACGTACAGTCTCTTACTTAATTGTACTCAGGCTTCGCTCGCGTGCCCGTCTAAATTAGGAATTTTCCGCCGTAATAACTACATTTTATTTATTTTCTACGTAAAATTATGTATTTCTCGATTTCACTAACAAAGTGAACAAATAAACAGTAAATATGTTTAATATAGTATTATCGTACTATTAACTGTCATCCTGAATATAGCTGTCATGTCCTTGCCGATCAAGTTTTTTACAAGCGGCTGGTGTGAAGAAAAATCTTTATATTAATTTTGCAAGCTTTTTCAATATTTGCCGTTAATTTTTCCTTCAATATTGTTATTTTAGTGACCATGGAAAAATCGAGTGCTTGAGAAATCATGATTCTTCCGAGTAGTGCCCGCTGTACTTCCATAACCAGATAATCTCACACAGGATCACGCCGCTTGCTGTAGTCACGCTAATGACTACCTTTTTTAAATATCCATACATTTCGTCAAGTTGCCCTACCGTAATTGGTCTTTTAAAAGTTTTTAACGCCCATAATTAGGTCGGTTAAAGCAAGACTTACGAATTCACCGTCAAAAACTCCAGAGTGGAATTATTGTATCGACGGATTGTAATAACGGAGACGATTTTAGATTCATTTCTCTAATTAGATTAAGAACTGTGATGGTAACTATTTTCCTCGATCATGAGGAACTTGAAAAATAAACGAACAAACTTCTTTGATTACATTTTGCAAAGTTCCTCAAGTTAAACCGAAGTTTGGTTAGCGACTGGAGTAAATCAAATAGCGGCGAAGCGGGCGCTGTGCATGTCACACTTGTCTAAGTTGCAATGTACGGTGTCAACGCCGCTTTTATATATGTCAGCCTTAATAAATATAGCTGATTACATACCACATAAAATACACTTACATTCGTAGAGATTAGTGTAAATTACGAAATTCCCTACGCTCAATTTATCATCATCAAGCTTAGCTTTCCACTATACCAAATAGATTTCCTTTCAAATGTGAAGATTTAAGGGCATACCGTGGCACGCTATTTGAGTACGGGTTACAAGACGTCACTTATCTCAGAGAATATTATAGAGAGCTGTGAGGAGTGGAGATTACCTCGCTATGTTTTCCAGCAAGTGATATTCGATTATAACGCATATGTTTAGTAAAGAGCGCACACGTTGCTACTGAATCCTAAAGTAATAAGTTGTCGCTGCTCATTAAAACATGTGACAGCTATATTCAGAATATATTTCATTTCCGCAAAGTACCTAATACGTGGTTGCGGTTGGCTCATTAGATGATACAGTGACGTGTCACACGCGGCTAGCCGCTGCGACATGTAATTAGTAATTAATTAACTCCTCACTGTGCCTACTTACGCTACTGATGTCACAAACTGCACTAGCGGTTCAGTTATTTAGAATTCACGTCTACCAGACCAGGCACATGTTATGGTATCATGGTTCAGGAAACAATATAGTATACAATATAGACAAACAATATAGTTATTAGGCTATTTATGTACGATGTCAACATGCCCGACAACATACCCTTCACATCGACGGACAAATTATGATACTACCAATAGCGACCCGATAACAATAGTATCGTGCATATGTATGTGTATCTCCTATCTTATCCCTTAGTCCCCAGTTAATCACGCAATCTTGGCAAGAGTTTCTCAGTCTTCAATAGTTTTCTGTAATCCTAAATGATATCAATTGTCAATTTATTGAACTTAACTCAAATAATATCATTCCTGTTTCAATTATGTCAACGTTATTGTTATATATCCCTATTTACCTTGTCTATTGTTAAATATGTCAAGTCTATAATGGCAACATTATAGACCACGGCTGTTCTATGTGTTTATGTGTCTATGCTATGTGTGTCTATGAGTATGTCAGTAAAGAAGAGCAATCAATTAATTTGCGTTATCAATTTATAAATAAAATCAAGGTGCATCGGAGAGATAGAATAGTAGTCATTTAGAAGTATATTGTATATCTCTACCCCATTCCGCAATTAACGCACACAGCTGTCGAATTTGAAACATTAATTTTTGATTTAAATAATTTGGTCATTGGAAACATCGCTCAGTATTTCCGGGGAGAATTTTCATTAAGTCGCTTTTTACGAAATCATTGAAACCGGACCGGCTCTCAATTTACAATGGCAAAAATAAATTAAGTGCTGGGAATATTTATGCGTAATGTAATGATGAAAGGCCTCAAACGGTCTCATTAAGCAACTGAGCGGAACCACTGTTTACGTCAAAGGATTTCCCTAATATTTAAAAAAGCCTCTTTTCTTAAAAGTTCCTAACCATCTATAAAAGAATGTTTCAATATACTTAGAAGTTTAATTAAGTTATTATCGACCTTTATATACTTGGGATCCGTTCCAGCCGACGTATTCACACCAACAATTAAAATATTTTTTTTATTTTTATGTTCTCATCTTATAAATATATGCATACAAACCTGCTAATACTACAGATTCTGTACGGAGTGTTCGCGACCGACGCTTGTTTCATATAAAAAATTTAAAAGCAATTTTCTTACGAACAAAAAGTGATATAAAAATATTCAATGTCATGGTGCACACATGCTACAGCGTTCACTTGTAACAGCATGGAGCTGATCCAATGTGTTGCTCTTTGTTAAGAGCTGCACATAGAGCGGGACTCTTGAGGTTATTTACAATAAGTTTTATAAACAAAATGAGTTAATTTGTAATTTCATAGAGCGCAGGCAAGATCGTGGGAAAAACAAGAAATTTCGATGAGTGTTTAATTTTCATTTATTGTTTTAGCAGCGTTCTGTGTAAAACTTGAGATACGTTTACATTTTATCTACATTCAAAGACGATTGGCAAAGTTTGTACTAACTAACTCCTATATAAGTCCAACATTAACTTTAGGTATACAGAAATGTAGCTGTTATTGTAAACATTTACTTGTAGTAATAGATAAAGTTTATTCTTTTTATTTTTACATTCTTATTCAATAAATCAAGGTACATGCAACACCAAGGACTGCTCAGACATGTAAATGGTGAGTAAACGCAAAATAGAAAGAAAGTACACGTAAATGCTCACTCGCCGTGAGTATTACGCTTAAAATGTATTATTGTATTACAGTTCTACTGAATTGAACTCTGAGGTCGTACGTATTATACTTCAGATCGTTACATTACAAGTAACCGCTGTAATGTGTACTCACCTTTAGAAACCTCGTAAATGGGTAATCGTGTGAATTTTGTATGAAAATTGCTTGATGTCGGATTTTTGAAAAACAAATTATGTTTTGTTGCTCTTTTGACACAGGATATTTTCAGTTTATCGGAGAGTTATAAAGAGCAATATTTATTCAATTCAAAAGCATTGAACTTCTAATAAGAATCGATAAATAATTCTATTTGTCCTACCTATTAATCATAAAGAAACAAAACAATCAAGCTCTATTAACACCCAAAGACTTGATTACACGATTAGAAATAAAAAAAATACAATTCACTGTTTTGTGAGTATCTATGTATACCTATATGTATGTATAGGGAAGACTAAAGTAGTATCCTAATTTAAACTGGCTATGTTTTTGTTAAAAACGAAATGCGTTCTGTTGTCCGAGAAAGTTTATTAGAAGATGTAAAATTGATGGCATACAAAATATTATACAATTCATTATCTGTGTAATAACACAAAAACAAGGAACATCGATGTACATTTGTACTGGTTTGGTGGCGTCTTGACTTGATTGAACTATTATTTCATTGCGAGCTTTCGAGCAGTGTAATCAGCTTAAAAAAAAAAACAAAAACCAAAGACAAGAAAGCAATAATCGCTTTATTTAAGCCTCCTTCTTTTTTTTTCCTTTCGAAAACAGGAGACAACTGCGAATCGGATCATTATGAATAAAAAATTGGCGCTTAAATTTTAATAAGGGCCGAAATTTTTGATATACATACTTATATATAGTTGATTTCTCGTTGTTTTTGTTGTATTGAAAAATGTCACCTTTGTAACATAAATATTACTCAAAAGATTGTTGCGGAGATATACGAAATGGGTTTGTTCGATATTCGAGTTAGTTATAAACTGATTCGCTGGTATTGAACGCAATCACAATGATATTGATTATTTTATTAAAAAAAAATTAAAATGAGATTGGATCTTGAATGATAGAAAACTTATTTAGACATTTTCATATGATACTCCGCAAAGTTAATAAAATTCTATAAAAACCACGTAGAACAGATGAATTTCTTCTGTTATAAAAATATTGTTTTTTTACTACTAACATCAAATTATCTATTGTTACAAATAGTATAAATAATTAAATTGTTCATATTTTCGTTTTGCGACAAATTCGTATTATCTTCTGTTAAAGAAATAAGCAGGATTGATAGAGACCACGTAATATCAAATATGGGTAGAGTCTAACGGTAAATTAAACTTTTTTACTACGCTACATGAACACGCGTCGTCGTTATTCAAGTCCAACATAGCGCGCTCTCCCATCGGTATCAAGTTCATTCAAAGATAACAGGATACATCCCTCTGCCTCCACAAATTATTCATCCGTTGCTATTGCGGAAATGCCTACAGAAACGTTTGTAAAGATGCACCAGCTTTAGAACAGTAATGCTGCGCCCTCCATAATTTCCAGCGATGGAACTCTACCCGCTACTACTGATCTTTATTAATACATTCTACATAATACGACTATTCTGTATGTTTGTACAAAAGATAAACAAAACACAAAAGATAAATAACAAAAGTAGCTAGTACACGTATTAAATAAATTTTAGACCATCGTCCGGTCGTCTATGTAAGTACTACAAGCTAAACTGCTCGATTGTAATGATTTGTTACATTGATTCTTTATTATATTATGTATTTATTTATACTGTATATATGTATTCTTAACATGCTTGTAATGCTTTTGGAGTAGTAACAGATGTAATGTTGCGCTAATTGAGCACGGTTAGTGGCGGCTGGGCGTGTAGGTACCAATTGTTACAGTTAGATAACGGCTGTTAAAGTTTGTGAGGCTCGAGGCGGCTCACCGCGGATCCCTTGCTTCGTCGGTAATTATACAGCCCCATCCCTCAAGATGTTCCGTCTGCGGTCGGACCATGTATGGATGTATGTAACGATATGTACTTTTATATCTCGTATGTATTTCCTGTCTTTATAGGAAGGCAAGAGGTTCATATATAGGTATTACAAGGTTGTTCATACAACGCTTCAGAATTGTTTATTTATGACAAAGACGGGCCAAAACAGCACGTAGAGTACTACTAATGGTAATAACTGATTATTTTAGTATTAACAGGATCAATCGATCCCCAACCAAGGTTATAGACCAGATTATGGACAAATATTATCTTTGTTATGTAGCCTTCAATGACATATTTTAGTCACAGAACATAATACTACTAGCTAACTATTCAATAAATAAACAAATAATTTTTAAAAGTGATTTCAATTTAACGTTTATTTAGAATTTATACAATTATCGCTCAGGTAATTTCGCTTTCTTTAGTCAGCAGGTAAAAAGATTGCTGCAAGTTACAATAGTTTTCAGTAAGGCGCGGAGTCAGGTGCCCGAATGTAAATCTTGTCGAGTGCAGCGCCTTGCTTTTATTTCAACTACAGTATGCTAAACGTGTGCTACAGGCGGGTTCAAACGGTCCACGACATTTGTATGTAAACAGGGACGACATCTGGGTTGTGCATAACTTCCCTTCTGCAAGCCTTACTAGTGTTTTTATTCAGTACAATCCAACAATGTTGTTCAGAAGAATTTATTGTTTAAGACAAGTAGATTTTAGCTGATGCGTTTATATTAGTAGCAGTGCTCATCTAGTATATTTCTTTATTTTTGTATAATTTACATTTTTATAATTTACAAATTTACCGGCAGTGTTTAAATGCGAAGAGCGGAAGATCAAGCTCAGTGGCGTGCTATCGGCGAGGCTTATGTCGAGCAGGGAGCGATGAGGGGTTGATGAAGATGATGACAATATTTATCTAAGCGATAGCTATTCGTTTATTAAGCATTTATTAATTAAACATTGAACAAAATAATGTTGCTATAAATGTAACCTCACCTTTGTAAAAGAAAATATTATGTGAATATACTTTTTAGGTTCCATTAGTGGCTTTTTAATTTATAATGACAATGACGTCATGGTAAAATATAAACCTTTAGAGTTAAACGCCACAGTGACTGTTAAGTAATATCCGCTCAACTGAACACAGCGCCCATTTTGTTTCGATTGCGGAGTTGTTCAGAAAATATCACTAAGATGATCACCTGATAATAATAGATTAAAGAAATTTTAAAAAAATTAGTAACTTCCTATCAATTGATTAACTAATAATATATTTTAATTAAGCCGTCAAGTTTATGATCAAACGCCGATGCATACAGTAGCACAGTTATAATTAATAATGCTGTTTTAATATAATACTCCATACAACACAATAATGGATTATATTATGCCCATATTCCACTGAACGTGTCCGCCTCCGACACAATGTCTCAAGACGTGAACTGCACGTGAAATTGCAGCGTCGCGTCGCTCTCAGCGCGGCGGCCGGCACACACGAATACTAATTAATCAGTGCCAATTAGCTGATTAACTCCTACCAGGAATATTCCTGTTCCTGGAATGTGTATAAAGTATCTCTTCAGTGTTTTTTAAACAGTTGTCTGCACCGAATACTTTAGTATTATTGTTATATAAAACGAAGAAGTAACGACAATTTGGAAAAATGAATGGTGCTAGGCACAGAGAAAGGAAAGAGACCACGAAGGCGTAGGCCAACCAGATGTTCAGACTGATGATTATGAGTGATGTTGGTGATTATGATGAATGAATGGCAGACGAAAGAATGACAAAACATGCATAATTTGACTGTTGATGGATGTGTGCCGAGAGAGATCAATACTTACGTATCTTGACCAAATAGGTCAGATAGCGACGTGTCGCGAATAATGGCGTAATCGTCTCGACTATTACGAGCAGCATGTCAGAATGTTAACGGCTGAAGACGAGTACGTTATATTTGTTGTGTCCTCTTCATTAATCAATGTAGTGCGAGCCGTTCCCCGAATATATCATAAATCACTCTGGTTGTTGTCACAGTTATACTTCAACGCAAACACGCATATGTATTATTATTATCTACTATTTTCTAGTTGAATTGTGGTGCAATATAAAACAGAAGCGATTAGACTTTCGTTACTGACTTCCCACCCGCTCTGCGGTTACCACGAAATGGTCTCTATGTAAATTTGAGATCAGATCACTGTCATGTATAAAATTGTCCCATCAACATCATCATCAGACTAAGGCCACTCTTGAACATAACGCTCTCCTAAGGGGTATTTGCCCATAATTCCTACACAGGGCATGCGTTCCAGGGCCAGAAATATTCGGAATATATTTTAATTATTGTTATAGGTACCGCGATTTTGTTTATTATCTAAACGTAAGGTAAATAACGTAATATCATGCCTGTGATCCCCGAAGGGGTAGGCACAGGAGTGTAATACAGTTCCACGTTACACCAGTTAGGTTTTAAGTCTCATGGAATAGGCGGTGAGCCTATTGCCATAAACCGGACACAGATCTCGGTACTCCGAGCCACTGCTAGAAATTTCTACTAGTAAATCCAAGTTAGAAATTCCAATAGTACGTGTTCCGGAATTCGAACCCAGGACATCTGAATCACTAGTCGCGCTTTGCGACCACTCAACCAACGAGGCAGATAGTTTTATTAGAAACATAAATGTTTTATGGGAATCATTTTAAATAACACTCAAATTTTCTTAATACTTAGCTATTTAATTATATATCATGCCTAATGATATTTTTCTCACTATCGACTCTGGTCGATAATTGTGTGATATATGCACAGTTAGGGGTTAATTAATTATAAATATTTAAGGTATAAGTTTTTTCTGTAATTCCATGTATATTTTTAAAATAATACTTAAAATGTGCACTAAAAAACTAAATATACTTTCCTTTCTTGGCGTTGCCGCAAGAGATTTCTTTGAGTGTAAGCAGCGCCACTGCACATATGTAATGTATTTATATATGTATGCAAATGTAATTTATGTATGATATTCCTCTATTGTATTTTCTGTTTGGAGAAGCTTTAAAATAACTAAAAGAAAGAACTTTATTCTTTATTCTAGCTTAAGACTGAATGACTTATTAAAATGGACGATTTCAGTGAAAATCTAGTTATGTTTGATGAGCGCCATCTACGTTCAACGGATGAAACACTTTCTAACTCAAGAACGAGTCTTTCAACGCGACGCTGACTGGCTTCCTTTATCTTCAGCTCGCATGGGGTCTTTCTGGTACTAGAGATTTCCCACAGAGGTCGCATTTAGAAAAACGTGTATTTATTATATAAAAATCTAAATTACACACTCATTCTTGTTATATTGACTTAAAATAATTTCACATTTTAATATTATTTTTATGAGAATTCTTTTGAACCTTGGTTTCATTCATTGAAAACGTGAATTTTGGTGATTTTTTCTACTAAGCTACATTGATGGTTCATAAATACAAAACGATTGCTGGGAGCACGGACGCCTCTTAACCATGAATCTAATAGACGGAGTGCAGCTAATAAGGGCTATTTCTGGCCAACGCCAACCAGCTAGATATGTGTGACACAATTACGTTCTAAACAGTAGAATGCATCCGAAAATAATGATAGTATTGCATATGCTGCTAACGAGCAGCCATTTCGAATAAGCAGAGTTATTAGGCTCCATTTATCGAAATTTACTTTATGTTCTACGTAAAATAATTTATTTAAAATGACGTAGATTACCATTTGATTAAGAAAATGATATAAGTTCTTTAAAATGAAAAGTGCTATCGTTTGGTTACAATGCTTCGTAACGTTTTGTTGCTTGCTACAAATAAAAGGCGAGAGGACATTGGGTAATGTATTCATATATATTGTATATAGATTCAATGGTTTTTTATTATTTTTGAAAGTCTATTTTTTGTTATTATGAACTCTTACTTACTAAATTAGTTCGTCTTAAATGTAAATAAGTCAAATGTTAAATTGCGACCAGCACGACAGCCAGGTTTATAGAAACCCAAAATGTATGTATGTATATTTGTCGAAATAACTAGGAGCGATCGTCGACAATGGAACGTTCTTGTTCGAGGCTGCGTTTAATGCGGCTGTCGCAGACGCTTCTAAAGATCAAGAAAATCCATTTGTGGCTAAAGTTATACAAACATCTCCCGGAGACATTTTAGAAGCACAGCAGGCTGTTTGCTCGCTTTTAGAGGTAACGTCTATGTTTTTGTAAGATGATGCCTATTTTTGTAAATAAACACACTTAACGTATGCACGTGTTATTTAATACGAACATTTCTCTATTACAGAGTAACGCTCTAGGTATATTTGGACCAACAAAAAAGAGTTCCCTACAACAGGTCCAATCGATTGTTGATTTTCTTGAAATACCTCAAATCCTTATACAACCGATAGAGACCCAAAATCGTAATTGGTCAGCGATAAATTTATATCCTTATCACATCGCTTATTCACAGGTAATATTTTATATCAATTTATTCTCATTGTTTTAAAATAACGCTTTAAGTAATTTTTTCACTCTCTAGGTTTTCGCTGATATAATCAAGATGAAAGGTTGGACGGAGTTCACGATAATTTATGAAGGCGCAGAACTTTTACCCTTTTTAGATAACATACTTACTATGCAAATTTTGGACTCCGAAGACGAAATCTTGATGAATGTCGTCCAACTTCCAGAAGGAGATGATTATAGGTAACTCTTAAAATTTATTATATTCTTTTGTGTCTCCTGGACATAAAGAGTTAAGATAAAAGTTTGATAATGTTTTAGAACGCAGTTACAAACTGTCAAAAGTTCAGGAGCTGTGAACTACATAGTCAGTTGTGGAATCGAGAAGCTTCCGCAATTTCTGCAGCAAGCACAACAAGTTGGTATTATGTCAAATGATCACAGTTACATCATCATGGATCCTGATTTTCAGACTATAGACATCGAGCCATATAAGCATGGGGGATCTAACATTACAGGTGAAGTCACGTATATTTCGTGTGTGTCGATTTGTGTCAACAAGTTCTTCGTAAAGCTTTTTCTGGATGATTTTTATTTCAGGTATCAGATTTTTTGATCAGACCTTAGATTCCGTTCAATCGTTTATAAAATCTGTGAATGAACAAGTTTTAGAACTAAGTGATAAACAAATCGAAAATGCTGTTTCTGAAAACGGTCTCTTCTTAAGTTTGGCATTGATATATGATTCTGTGATGTTGTACACATCTGCCATTGATGCAATGGGGCTAACAGAAGGTGATAATATTACATGTGAGGATCAAGATTCGTGGGACTTTGGTTCGAGTATTATAAACTATGCGCGAACGGTGAGTATAAGTAACAAAAACTTTACCTTTGTGATTATTTCAGTTTTTAAATTTTGCATTCACGTTAAGACGTTATTTTGAGATATTTGTAATGGACATCTTATAATATAATTAAATATTCACACAATATTAAGAAACAGCAAGGTTATGTCCATAGTTTCGAATTTTGCTTCCGGCTTTAGGGATTTGGGCCTCGAATACCTGTCACGCACCACTAGTTTTATGGAGTTACTCGCAGATCAGTTTTAGGACTATAAAAGTTAACTTAATTATAATAAAGTAAAATATCCCATGGAAACCTGCGTGACGGATATTTCTCCATAAATAATTCTTGGTTAATTCTCCATAATGTTCTCAAGGGCCTACAATGACTGCCAATTGCACTTGGCAAGGGTTTCCAACAGGGAATGATGAAGGGTTTGACGAGAATTCGACGAGCAACCGCACATTATTTATATAAATACAAATGAAATTAAACGAAATACTTTTCATATATTCCAGCTTGAAATTGATGGACTAACGGGCATAATAAAATTTGACGAAGATGGCTTGCGTTCAGAATTTGAAATTGATGTATTAGAAGTTATGGCACATGGTTTTGAAAAGGTTTGCCAGTATATGCTTGATTGTACTTTAATAATCAGAATTGTTTCTTCAAATTATTACATAAATTAATTCTAGTAACTCTTATCCCAAAGGTAGGGACATGGACTTCGGAAGACGGCTACGTCGAAACTAGAAAAATTATACCACCCGTGGAGCAGGAGGGATCGGAATCAATGAGAGGGAAACATTTCATTGTGCTTACAGCTTTGGTAAGTAATATTATAATTTTATTCTGTAGTAGTTATAATTTTATACTACTAAATTCGTAGTAAATACCTGTATTCGATCTCAAATAATATTCAAATAGTGCCTGAGATCAGTCACAGATTTGTTTCTACTCTTGAAGAATAAGTAGAAAAGCCTCGACTTTCAAACAGGAGCTTAAAAATAGGATTCGTAATAGGTACATTGGCGATTTTGCTGTTCACGAACTCTAGACAAAGTTCCACAATCTTAATAAAGATCAAAATTTTTTGCGAAAGTTTCGCGTCGAATTGCAATAAATTTGAAATTTACAGAGCGCTCCATATGGCATGTTGAAAGAATCATCACATAAATTAGAAGGTAACGACCGCTACGAGGGTTTTGGGATCGAGATAATTGAAGAACTTGCGAAAATGAATGAATTTAATTACACATTCGATATACAGGAGGACGGTGTATACGGCGCGTATGATGCCAAAACAGGAAAGTGGAATGGAATGATGGAAAAAATAATGGATGGAGTAAATATTATTCTTTATCTTCATATGTGAGCAAACACTTGGATTTTTAAATTTTATTCAAGAATTTCATATAAGTATTTTTTACTTATATTATCTTTTGCTAATACTATTTTTTTACATTTATAGAGAGCAGAATTTGCCATAACTGACTTGACTATCACATCAGCCCGCCAGAAAGCAGTTGATTTTACTAGTCCTTTTATGAACTTGGGAATTACTATACTATATAAGAAGCCAACAAAGGAACCACCAGATTTATTCTCTTTCATATCTCCTTTCTCCTTGGAGGTGCGTAAGCCAAATGACTTATTACGATCTATGTACATATATTACACAAATATCTTATTACATGTCACTTTCTGTTCATTTCAGGTTTGGGGTTGGCTAGCAGGAGCATATGTCGGCGTTTCTGTACTGTTGTTTATACTTGGAAGATTTGCACCTGAGGAATGGCAGAATCCGTATCCATGTATAGCGGAGCCGGAAACATTAGACAACCAGTTTACTCTCGCCAACTCATTTTGGTTTACATTGGGAAGTGTACTAACGCAAGGATCTGAAATTGCACCCATGTCAGTGTGATTTGTGTGTTCATATGTTTTAAGTCTTAACAGGGATATAATGTTAAAATAAAATTATTACAGAGCGGTGTCCACACGGATGGCTGGCAGTATGTGGTGGTTCTTTACTTTGATTATGGTGTCTTCTTACACCGCCAATCTTGCTGCGTTTTTAACAGTTGAATCAAAATTTTATGCCATCAAGAGTGTACAAGACTTAGCAAATAATCCATATGGCATAACGTATGGTGCAAAGAAAAATGGTGCAACATTCAGCTTTTTTAAGGTAAACAATTCTGGGAGGAAAGTGTACTTTAGTTAAGGCTAAAATAAAATGACCGGATGACAGAATTTATATTTTATTTCAGGAATCAGATAACTTACTGTACCAGAAAATGTACCAGTACATGGAGAGTCATCCAGAGCATATGACAGCTACCAATGACGAAGGACTTGAAAGGTAAGTTAATGTACACTTTGAAAATATGTTTATGATATCAGGGTCGCATAAAACATATCCATAGCCATATTTTTTTTATTGTGACTGAGATATTTTTAAACAGTCTTCTCTAATTATAGAGTGAAATCTGTGAAGAAGGATTACGCTTTTTTAATGGAGTCAACATCGATTGAGTACATGGTTGAAAGAAATTGCGATGTGGCTCAAGTTGGTGGTCTGCTAGATAGCAAGGGTTATGGAATCGCCATGAAGAAAAGTAATTATACAAATATTATATAAGTATCTAACGGATATTTAAATTTTTTGGTCTATTTTAAAATGTTTTAATTTGTACCAGATTCTCCATATAGGCAACCAATGAGCGAATCGATATTACAAATGCAAGAACAGGGTAAAATTACGAGAATGAAAGATAAATGGTGGAAGGAGAAGCGCGGAGGCGGCGCTTGTACGGTGAGGCTATTGATTCCATGTTTTATTTTATTGCTATATTTTTTTAATGTACTAAAGTAAGCACTTGCTTAATAGTTAGGAATAGTCGTTTCCAGAAGCGTACCTATAAATATTGAGAGAAACATCAAAACAGAACTCTCGAAGACAGTATTACTCATGAATGTGTCCACTTTTATAGGATTAATCTTGTTAGGTAGTAGTCAATGTTTTCGATTACTTCATTTTTTTTTACTTTCACATCAACACTTTCGAAATATCATAATATCATGGCTCAATAAAGTATTCGCTTTTGAATATTGGTTTCTCTTCTTTGTATGAAACATCATATAAAAACGTCAAAAATTATTGAATAAGTAGAGTAAAAGTTGTAATAAATACGTAGGACGATGACGCTGGCAGTGGGGACGCGCAGCCGCTGGTGTTGGCCAACGTGGGTGGTGTATTTAT
>DWME01005477.1:0-14829 GCA_018244795.1 Parelbella ahira ahira | reverse complement strand
GAGTTTAAACTTACCCAAGTTCGCCGTGAGCACACCGGCCATAAGCATGGATATAACAGTCCCTAGAGACGTTCCCGCGTAAACGAGCGCGGCCATGACGCTCCGCTCCGCCGGCGGCGCCCATTTTGACAGCAGCACGTGCATCGACGGAAACGTCACACCCTGTTAATTGAATATAAACGTATCGAGTAACCTTGAATTTTATTTAATGTACGGAAAACACGCGTTTGAATTTAGAACGTTTCATATCTATGAGAAACCTGAATATTATTATTTCGGCGCGTTCCTAAAATAAAATCATTGAAGAGAAGTTCTTAGTACATGGTTATCGTAAATTGAAAACATTACGATCTCTTAATGGGTCTTTGTGATGAACGCAGGAGAGGACCTCCCGATCGGCAGTCGCGCTTGCAACCGCTCGACCAACGAGGCACTTATTAATTAATTTTGTTATATCAAGTATTTTATACACGAATTTAAAATAATTACGTTATCAAAGTTGTCATATCTAAAAAAAACAATCATTTAAATAAAATTCAATATAGTCTTCCAAGTCATCTGCCCACTCGTATCAATTCATATGTACAAGATCACAAAGGAGGTAATTAATAAATGTGGTCTTTATTTTTAATATCTCTTCTCATTATTACTATTACATGATAGTCTAGTGCTAGGCCGCGATATCGTCAGGTGGAAATCGTATTTACTACTTATGTACGTCCTAATATGGAGCACGCATGCCTAGGAAAAGCTATGATAAGTCTCGCTATGAAAAGTCATTGTATTAGTACATTCTGTAAAAAATACATTAAGTATAAATACAGTTTATTCCTCGTGATGATGTAACCTTGGAAGAATATTAAAAAACATTTAGAGCTTATAGACACAGTTCTCCAATACAAACCCCGCCGATTCCTTCACCGATGCGCATGATGACCACGGCTGCGTAGTGCGCCTCCGCCATCACGGGGGTGAGCAGCGTGCACACAACGTTGATCGTCACGCTGAAGAACATCACCCACTTCGCGGAGAACAGCTCGGCCACTCGCGCACCTGCGGATAGCAGGGGATGGCATCAAATAATCATATGTAAATACGGAACTTCAATATTAAAAGTCGAAAGTGGCAATCATGTAACTTCACGCCTGTAATCCCCGAAGGGGTCGGCAGAGGAGTGTAGTACACTCCCACGTTTCACCAGATCTTTATTCAAGATGACGTATCAATATCCACAGCTTGTTATTGCGCCAGTAACAACATGTTACCGTCATTAGTTTCTTCGTAGCTACTCTAAATGTAAAATAATAACAGTTATTTCATTTCAATCCTATTGCTATCTCTAACTAAGTAGTAAGTAGGCTTTAAATGAATATAATAATAGTAACAGGAAGAAGTATCAACAGTTAATTATAAAGATATCTTTTAAATAACGTTATTGAATCGCAAACTGCATAAATGACATAACGCTTTCAATGTTAAACATTTAAATTTATAAACTCTTTATTGAATCTGAAACTGTAAAAATGACCTTTTCTATAATAACGTCTTCGACATCACTTTGTAGAACTTTCAACTGACCTCAGTGAGTTTCGCACGCACCTCGTAAATTGCATAAGATTCATACAACCGGGGACTGCATGAGGTATAATATTTACATAATCATTTAACAGATTGCCCAGTGTGATGATTCATGACACTACGTGCAACTCGTCACACGGTAGACACATCATCCGGCTATTTCTCGTAATCTGTGTTCCAGAGAAATATATTTAGGCAAATTAAAATACATTCGTTTCGTTGACAGTTGTCTACGTGACATATGAAGTTATATACAACTTTTACCCAAATAGCTTATATTTTTTTGGCACATACTTAATTATTCTTGTTACAAATCTTACGTATGTACGTTACATGATAAATTTATCATTCGGCTACTTCTCATGGTCCGTTTTTCAGAGAAATATATCTTTAAATAAATGAAAATACATTTCAAAGTTTCGTTGATTGTCTACGTGACATAAGACGTGTATACAACTTTTACTTAAATAAATTGTATTTCTGATTTGTCTTATACATATTTTTAACTTTTATTTTGAGCCTCTGACCCCCCACCCTACCCGGACCTGCTACTACAATCAGCCCAGTTATTAAAATTTGTAGCCGTTCATGATAACGAAAGTAAAGTAATGAAAGGAAAGAAGCAATTACGAGCAACGTGTAAGTGATAAATGGACAGGAACATAGAAAGTATATTGGCTTACAACTCTGACATCAGTTTTTAGTATTTATAGGCCGAATTCCAGAAAACCCCACAATCTGGACGAACATTCTAGATCTTTAACATTAAATTTAAACGCTACCGATGGTAACGGTAAAGAAAAACATAGTGAGAATGCAAGCTCTATAAATGTGCCAGTCTAACAAATTTTCACTTGACCAACTTTGTAGTCTGTGGTATAAAACTCTGAACCTGCTCAAGCAGTTAGAAAATTCAAGAAAGAGATAGGTATACTTATTTGAATTTAGAACGTTACGTGTGTTCTTGTAACCGTATGCGCGAGACCAATATGAATCATGTACAATGCGTGCACGACAACTTGACACTACAACTTGCAATATATATTCAGTAGTTTCGATAACAAAATATCATAATTACGTTACGTACATAATTATAAACAGTCTGCTGTGGACAGAAACTAGGCACGATAAGTGAAGAACAGGGCGTGATAGCGCTCGTTAGTGGCTATAGGCTAGTCCAGTAGTAGACTATGATATACTAATAACGAGAGATATACTGTTGCTAATAATCCCAGATTTTGTATTAAAATTTTGATAATACATTTTTCCGCATGATACTAACAGGCACTATGACGTCATCACGGAGGTTCCAAGTTATTTCGCACGGGTTATGAATCGATATGAAGAACGCTATTTCTGTTCTTGACAAGTTACAATAAACTTTAATAATGTTGTTATTGTATAATTTATACCTTGTTTGTAATTGTTATGAACATAATAATTAGGAAAATAATATGTAAATAGCAACTAATGAAGTGATTATATAGATAACTGATGATGAACGAATATAAACAAATTAATTATTCACGTTATTATACGGATACCCTTTTAGTTCAGTGGTCAGTGAGTAATCCCTGAGTCAGTGGCAATGAATTTGATTCTTAGTCAGGGCAAATATTTGTATGTCGATGATCACTTTGCTTTGTGTCTGGTTATAAAGTTGTCTATGGCAGTGTATGTTTAGGAATTTGTTTATAGATTCCACAGACGCTCTACCTATTTTGGGATCAGTTGATCGTATTTCAAGTTTCCCCTAAATATTATTATAAATGTTGTTCTTCTTATTTCATACCTAATGTTAAGTGTGTGTTAGGATTTTCCTATTATCCTAATGACACTCAAAAGATGAATTAATAAAAATATTACTAAACCACGACTGTCTCGTTAGTCGAGTGGTTGCAAGCGCGACTGTCGATTAGGAGATCCTGCTTTTCAAATCCCAGGGCGGGTACTATTGGATTTTTCTAATTTAGAATTTCCAGTAGTGACTCAGAATCTGGATTTGTGCCCGGTGTATGGCAATAGGCTCACCAGCTATTCCATGGGACGTAAACGTAACTGGTGAAATGTGGGAGTGTACTACACTCCTCTGCCTACCTCTTCGGGGATTAGATGGGTGATGTTACGTCATTATTTATATAGTAAAAAATATCTTACCCGGCACTTGTGATACGAAGTAACCCCAAAAATAACAGCTGAGAACGATGCCCTGCACTTTGGATGACCATTCGAATGGACCTACCAACTCCTGAAATAAAGATAAAGTATAAAAGAGTTAAATAATTTATAGTATGATATAAAGAGTGAGAATCAGGTATAAAAAGAAGAGTTAATGTTTTTCCACTGTTCCGTTCGGCTGCTTGTCTAATCATTTCCACTGTTCCGTTCGGCTGCTTGTTTAATCATTTGCTTTTTAATACTCATACATGTCACAGACAACACACTTTAATAATAATCGTCTCTAAAGAAACACGCAGCCTCTTTACATAAAACATCTGTGCGCAAAAAAGTGACGAATATTTCTTGTCTTATATTGCACCAGCTTACAGACTCTACTTATCAAATTAAATTGAAATTCGTCCAATTCTTTACGCGACAGTTAGACGAATATTTTTTTATTATCGATAACTCTTGACAGTTTTTATAACCTTTCTTTATATATTTAGACTGCCTGACAAACCGACGAGTAACCTGATGGTAATTAGCCACGATCGACTATGAACCTTTGCAACGCCAGAGAAAAGGGAAATGCGTAGCAGGCTTTGAAAGAGAGCTCTCTTTGCGCATCTCTTGGATAGGCCCATATCATAGCGATCCGGCAAAATCCTCTTCAAAGCAAATTATTTTATTTCATTCAGTTGTTTTTTGTGTTGAACGTTCTATTCTATTGTAATATTATTTTCTTTTATACTACTTTATATACTATTGTACTCTATATTATTGTATCATCACGCTCATCATTGCTCCCACTACGGGTTACCACTACGGGTTACCACTACGGGTTACCACTACGGGTTAAGCAGAGGGCATCGAGCGCGAAACATCTCTATACTTAATAAAATAACGTGTTTCTTCTATATTTATTTATCGCCATACACGTGTATAATTCATGTATACACGTAGCTAATATTGTATTCAAAATACATTGTATACATATACACAATATGAAACAGTTTCCCCAAGCCGCGTCAGTCTGTCTATCTGTATGTCTGTCTATTTTTGTGGTGTGTTCTCAGGAACAAAGGAATTTGATCATTTAAACGGTATTAAAACCATACGGTCCTAAAATAACTATGACGTCATTTCTGATTATTTTTGTCAAAGACATTTAGGCAGTTCTTTTAATGTCACTTTGAGGCCATCGGAGTTTATATTTACAAGTAAAAAAAAATCTGTGTTTAGTTTCTGTAGATATGTTGTCACTTAAGTTTTATATTCCTCACAAGACGAAATTAGCGACTCGGCATTGGGCAACGCTTACAACTTTGCCCACATTTACCCACGTCTGGCACCACCAGGGCGGCATGGTAGAATAGACAGCATCAGATGGATGACATGAGATCCGATGCAAAATGTTCGGTCACAAGCTGTTACGTTATTGACGTGTCTAGAGACACGGGCCGGTCACAGGTTGTCAGAGACACGTGCCACACGATCTTTGTCCTATATTTAACACTAATCTTTACTTTCCCTATACTTTCCTTTTACTTATATAAAATTATATTTTAAACATTTTAATATCAACTGTTCCTAACGACTATGTCGTTATTTAATCATAGAATACCTTGAGTGAATGTATTATGTATCCTAACAAGTGGCAGGAAGCTATTTAGACTTCCTAATCCCTGTTTCGAATTCAAAAGACCGAATAATACAATAACAATTTAAAGTTCGTTGACATCAATACTTAACGAAAAATGTTTTTAATTTAAGGAGTCGTAAAAATTTCAAATGAAGATTTGTGAATAATTGTATCTAATATCAAACAGTTTGATTTCCCCGAAAAGTAGAAATCATTTTATCTTAGATTCAGTCACATTCATTATGACAATGAGCGCACTCAGTGAAAATGCATTCGATCTCATTCATTCAATCTCACTCGATGTACTCGTCATTTCATAGCCTAAAATGTCAACATCATACAAATAAAAAAAAAATACAAAATAAACCAAATACATGCATAGATTATTTCTGTTACCAAACAGAAATGGGCAATTCATTATTTTCCGATATGAATACCTGTACAATAAGACTTATAAGAAGACACGTAGTGACGTAAGATCTTCATTAGTCGCGTATGTAATAGAATGAAAAGATAACGTTTAACGTTTGTTACAATGACGTTTTTGTAATTAAAAGATAGTCTTATGTTTTTAAGCGACCATGACAAAGTGAACAGTTAAATATTTACCGCGAAACTATGTACACACAATGTATATATACAAAGAGATTTATACTAAGCTGTGTCAGTTTTATACTAAATCATAAGTACATAATATGTACGTTCATAGTAGCCGTATATAAACTAAAATTCTGAAAGATTCAGCGCTAGTTAGTTATAGAATACTCGGGAATGTGACAAAATTCCTTAGCCTATCAATACTAAATTAAATCTTAATATAACACATACATCATCAATTACAGTTCTGAAATATATAAATTGGAAGACTTTAGGTTTGGTACTTCGAATTCATTCCGTGTATTTGATACGATGGCAATCAAATTGTTTTATTCATTTGTTTTCATTGAACTCGATTGGACTATTTTGGGCGGTAAGTACCAGCTTAATAAACATATTCAGGTCAATTTGATGATGCCGGAACTAAAATTATTTGTAACGAACAAGATATTTTGAAAATAAACATCCTTACTTACTGTCCGTTGAAGGATTGTAAAGAGAAAAATATAAAAAAACCCTTTCTTCTGTACAAGAATTTTTCTTTATACAAAATTATTGTTATTGAGAATTGTAAAAGAATCCTGTCAGATCATTAAACATATTTGGCACTAACAATAAGTTGTCTCTGCCATCCCCGTCGGGGAGCTGGTGCAATGTTATAATAACAATAATATAGCGGAATCCCATATCATGACCATACTATGACTGGAAACTTAAAATGATTAATTAATACGGGCTCCAAGGCTTTTACCAAGAACTAATTAGAGGGTCGACTAAATGGATAAGATATAGATAAAAGCCACAGTAATGCTTTTCCTATGTTGTATTGAAATTGACGGGAGTATTCGACGGTGCCCCCATGAAGGGTATGTAGACAGTGGGCGTCGGGAGAGCTATCAATGTGTGTGAGGAGTGAGGACTCGTTTGCGCAGGGCGCGGTGTGGAGGGCTCTGATCGATACGAGGTTTATACAATCGTGGCCCTAGCCGGCAATGAACAAAGGCATTAATAAAGCAATTGGATATGTTACATTTCCGATGTATTTGTATAAGGGGCAGACAGGTATCACTGTATCCGACTATTGGACTATCACTCCAATACTTTTTCCATTGATTTTTTGACAAAGATTTTATAGCTTTAATTTCTAGCATCTTACTAATTTCAATATTGAAAGTTTTAATGCTATGCACAGACTGGAGTAAAAATTATAATAAATTCGCATTTTTAATCATTCGCTTGTTAGACACACTCTCTAAATGGAAAAGCAGGACAGGTATGTAAGGTAAGAGATTCCGCACTCGGTGCTCCCTGCCTACCTCGTGACGTGATATATAATAATAGGCACACTCTAAAGCATGGGTATCGTACCGTTGATACAGCTGGTACAGCATTATCTGCGCCCCTGACACCGATATTAAACGGTTTAAAATATATTATTCACATTCCGATTCCTTCCGTTTCCATTCCGATTCCGATTCCGATATTAAACGGTTAAAAATATATAATTACACGAGCAGTGCATTTTTGTTATACCTATACATATTTCATAATCTATGCACATTTATATATATGTATATATATACATAGGTACCTTATATTTTTTTTTGCCCTAATTATCGTTTTCATGCAAGTGGTAGTGAATGAAAAGTATATTTTTAGAAATCGAATACGATTTCGAAAATCGAACATCGTAAAAACGGTGAAAGTTTTTTTGTAGACAACCCGATTTATTCCATTATCAAACGCATGTCTTGGAATCAGTCCAAAGCGGTTCAAAATATAACCCGATCTACGGATAACCACGCACCAGATGTATGACTTACAACAAGGTCATACAAACCGGGCCACATTATATACACAGTGTCGTCCTCAAATAGGACTTTACTTCTTTTCTTTTACTTTCACTATTAGATACTATTATAGTCACGGTAGGTTCCTTAGGGAGTAGGTAGAGAACACTGAGTGCCAAGTGTCTCTATCTATACAGTCTTGACATCTTTCACCTGCATTTAAATTCTCTTCATTTACCCGCGCTGGTTTCGAACACTTCAGACATCCCATCAATCCATATCTAACCTATTTAGTCAACATAGGTTAGTCGTAGCCTCACAAGTAAACAGAATGTATTTTTCTATCATTTCATGAATATTCGTTTTAGGATGTAATAAAACGTACCTACATTTTGTTTTACGATTGACCAGCTCTCTTTGAAACCTTCGCACGTGTATAAATACTCCAACCTTACAACGTTAACTCCTGGAATGTGAAGTGAACAAAGTCACCGAAAATACGTTTATTGTTAGTAATGTAAGTCGTAAGAAGGAATTATAACATAATTTGGTTCTTGAGATATTTTGATGTCACTTTCAAATTAAGAGTCGAAATTCTTTCACGTGTGTATGGTTAATAACAATGATTATACATTATACAGCCAGTGTTTGAGGATATTAACTGACAATGTTTTAGCTATAAATGAATTTAAATTATAAGAAAATTCTGGGCTAAAACCATTTAGGGACTTAAAATGTGTTTGTCATCGACACGCTAAGAAGAAGATAAGAAAATCATTTATCCATACGTGTTTCTAGAAAAGGAATTCTAACTCCATCCCCTTAACTGGGAAACTTCCCTATAAATAACTTATAGCTACCAAGAACGCGGTAAACAACACACTTAAAGAACATTGCAAGGTATAATTTGTCTGTGATATATTTTTCTACCGTTGTCGGTATACAAGTTTACTATCCGTCCAGAAGTAGAGAGGATCCGAAGATTATAAATGTATTAATACCTTTCCTTAATTGATTATCTGTAGAAGTCTTCAGTGTTGCCAGTCAACAAACCTCACAACTGATGCTTACCGCATCAGTTATATCAGATTAGCTATGATGCTATCAGAAACATTATTTGTGCCATGAACAGTATTATACAAAAAATAGCAAAAATAATGCTAAACCAATGACATTATGACAATCATCATCATCTTCTTCATCACCACCATCATCAGTAACTTACCGTAACATTCCCAGCACTAGGCGTCGGCTGGCACTCCAGCTCGGTACTCGTGGTGACGTTCACATGGTGCTCCTCACCGTGCTCTGCCATCCTGATGGCGGTGTGGTTCAGCATGCCCACCATGGCCACCGACAAGTTCACCTTCAGCCCATACACTATCGCCATGCCGATGGACCCCAGCACCGCGAGGATGTAGCGGGCTGGGACGACGCCTGGATAAATTGATTATTATTATTATTTCCTCATCAAGCCAGGGCTCTTATGCTGCTAATATCGACCACCTTGAGCGAGTTCTATGACCTTTAATTTAAAATCCTTTCGTATACTTGTATATACATTTTACATATACATTTGTACTTGTATATACAGTTGTACATATAATTTAGTTTACAAATGTGTATATCTTGTTCATTCATTGATAATTTTATTTTTATTGATTTCACACCGGGCACAAAACTTAGCATTAAGTTCGCCTGTTGTCATGTTATTGTAATGGTGTCACAGTAAAGTGTTTAAATAAATAATATTAATGATGAAGTAAAACATTGATTGATCTCTTAAACAGGCTATAATTAAATGGGATCTGAAATAAAGTACTCGTAAGATAACTAAACTCAGTTCCAGCCAAGACTTTCTTTATTGCAAGTCGTTAGAGAGAAAGACTCGAGAAATGTCTTAACGTCATTAGACAATACAATGAATCTAAGTTTATATGTATGTATGTATATAACATAATATGAATCGTAACTTACAGATCATATCAATAACAATAATAATGGTCGTTTTTATATTATCACGCTCGGTCATTTACGGTAAAGGCCGAGTAAGAATAATAATAACTAAATATTAAATAAAACAACTGTAGCATATCACTTGCACGTGCTGTGGATATACATGGATATACATATAAATACATACATATAAATGTATTCATTTCACGGTAATCTGCTCTAAAGAACATAAATATAAAAATTTTTGCAATCAACTGTACAGATGATGTACCTACTTAAGAAACAATGCTTTATTAACATTTAAATTATACGTTATTCCCGTTTTATTACATTTTAATATTTACAAAAAAAATATTATAAATGTCTTGGAATATTTCCACACACGGTCACCTGGTACTCGTACATAGTAGACAGAGCCTACTCTCCCTATGCTCGACAATATTTGAATTTCGAACATGACATCGGGCATAGAGAATAGCCGAGCGAAATAATCAATTCAAATCTTACGCTTATCTGTTTGTTTTCTTTATGTATAATCTAAAAACACAATAAATAGAGTACAAATTGTCCAGCTACAGTTCTAAAAAAATGACAAAAGCACGGAAAAATTTTAAATTTTCTATACAATGGCTTGTTTGAACACACGATCTTACGAAACTAAGCTAAAGAACGTGATAGACAAATCGATTAGAAAAGGCCATTGCCCTTGTCTATTTATAATTGCCTAACAACACATTATAACAGTTTTCAAAATTACGAATATACATCCCCGCGGTCAATTGGTGATCTATAGATACGAACTTGTTTAACGGTGATGTAAGTTGCATACTATAGTTACACAGTGGTCTACCCTTACCTTAATATATTAATATTTTTATGCAATAGCAGTAGATATTGTTAGTATGGTTGGTGGTAAGCAGAGACACTAGAACACATCCAACTTTGCAACATCTGTGACCGCAATTTATTGTGGTATGTAATTGTATTAAAGAAACTGTATTAAAAAATAGATTTTTTTGCAAATGAATCACAATTACCTATACATATATTTAAGGGCGGTAATTTAGGCCGCCTCCGACCCAGATGACCAGGATTTAAATCAGAGAATTCACCTTTAACTTTTCAAATAATGAGTGTTCTAAAATTTAACATCACTTACATACTTATAACAAATAAGGATGAAAGATGACATCGTTCAAAATTTTATAGTTCTATTTGAGGACTACGGGTCTCCTTTCAGAATTAGAAAAGTTAAAAGTAACCGTCTCTCTCGCTGTAATTGTAATGATATGCTAGGCAGACATGTTAAAATATGAATTGTTCCATTTAGTCCTCGGAGAATTGCAATAATCCTATAACTAACCACATAAAAAAAAAATATTCTATGTAACAGTAGATACAAAAGGTCGTGGGCTGCAATGGCCAGCATCGAATATATATAGTCTTTCTAATCACTATGTACTTCACTCATTGAAGTACATAGTCATGAAGTCATGTCTACACTGAAAACAAAAGTTGATGATGATGACTCATATGAAAAAAAATTGTATATTCTGCGTTGCTAACTGAAAAGCTTTTGAAATATTAAATTTCCCTATTACGTCAATGTAAAATTTCCCGCCCTCCCCATCCCCAACCCCTAGGCTCCAGCACACTCTCTGATGTCTGGTCTCACACATAAACATTAATGAGAATGGAGCGCATGCGTATTTCATGTCTCCCGATCCAGGGTGGGCACCAGACCCACACCAGACTGACGTAGATAGTTCATATTTTGTCCTTATCTAAAACACGAATTACCCACCATCAGATTGATTTTCAAAGCTCCTTACTGCGTGTCAACAATTCAGTGAATGTCAAGATCGTTTAGTAGTCATAAATATTCTTACGTGTACACACACAAATATAGTTTTGGAGCTTTTAAACTGTGCTAAGGGTTAAAGTAAGTAAGTGTTGAAAGTGCGTAAATTATCTTACTCTTAGTGCCTTTGTCTCTCGATCTGTGTATGTTATACTTAATTCATAATGAAGATATAATTTTAACAATGCTTATGAAAGTGTTCCGATTAATTTAAGAAGATACAGAATATTGTTGAAGTTTTTTTCAAAAATGTATTAAGCTCGTATTTGATATTTTTATTTCCTCTAACAGTTCAGAATAAAAGCATTGTTATGAAAAAAGTACAAGTAAATGCGTCGTATATTTTTTTTGTAGTATAAAGTACACGACTAATACGAAAAGGATTCAATGAGGTTAACTAATGAAAAATTTTACTTTTCAGACGTTGGATTACGCATTACGCATCTACGCATTTACGCTGGACTCTGTAAAGTAAATTGCTGGACACGCCGCCCCTGTGCCGACGGGTGCAAAGAGGAGTGGGTGGTTCATTACGTCTATACAGTGCATACATAGAATGCACCCACCTGTTGTATTGATCGCTGCGGCCGGGATTTTCATGAAGAGCTCTTAGTTATAGTGCTGAGTTCGGGTGATCTAGACGTTGCATAGACTATACGCACAATGAATTATTTGAAAAGTTGTTCGTTACCCATGAAACTATATGATGATTCAAAAATAATCACCGTGGTGGCACCCATCAACGTGGGGCTAATCAAATATTTCGACGACCCCAACGTGATGACCTTCAATCCGATCAGGGATTACATTACTGTGACCCTGGACCCGGGAACGGTGATATGTGCTAAAACATCGGTTTGTGCTCGGCGGGATTTCACCGAAAACGAATTTTGGATGAACGGCAAGAAGGGAGGCCTTCAATTTTCTTTCTGCCTCAATGAAGTAAAGTACAGAGCGGCAAGTCAGCGGAGTGTCAGCGTTGAATTTCTGACACGCAAAGTTCATATCGCCTGCGAGAATAATTTCCTGCCATCGCCTGGTTCTTCATCTTTCGCCGCTGGATTCATGTGTCTGATGACAGCCCTGTGCAAACTTTATAAAATAAGACCGGACAACCTTGGAAAACGCCCGCTTTTTCCTGACAACACCATTACATTCTGCGGTGGCTTCGTGCAAAGACGTGAAATAAACACAGCTAAAAACAATAAAGGAAAACTCGTAGCAGAGGGTAAATACTGGCCGGAACTGCGTGTTTTGATCGTGGCTTTCCAATCATCGAGCTCTAAAGTCTCGACTATACGGTTCAGGGGCGCCTGGAAAGTATCGGACTATCTGAACTATCGCTTACGCGAAACTCTACCTAAAAATATCAGGAACATCATCGCCGCGATAAAGGAAAGAAATTTCCCAGCATTTGCTGAGACGGTGATGAAGGACAACAACCAATATCACGCAATCAATAAAGATACATACCCACCGCGTGCATACATGATAGAGGCTTCGAATAAAATTGCCGAAGTAATACATATCTACAATATAATTCGCCACGAAACACGAATTGCGTACACTTTCGAAACAGGCCCAAATGCAACTTTATTCTTCTTGGAGGAGCATGCCAAAGAAGTGCTGTCTTTAATCAAAACCATTTTTCCAGCAACGAACCCCGATTTCATTCAAGGCAAAGGTGTGCCAGAACTGGATGACGAATTATTCACCGACTTCCCCATCCCTCCTATGAAGAAAGATCAAATTAAATATGCCATTTACACAAAGGTCGGCAACGTATCTGCGCAGTTCGTATCGGATAATCATCTTTTAGATGGAGATGGAGACGTCGTTGTGACAACTGGAGACCTGCCATCTATAAACACTGAAATTTCTGAATTCCCAGATGTCGTGGTCAGCCCTCAACCAGACCTGTTACGTTAAAATTCATTCATAATTTAAAGTCACCAAAGTCATTAATACCAAACATTGACACCATTACTTTAGATGTAACCTTATCCTTAATTTGTAGCGTTCGTGTCTATATTAAATCTTTTAAGTCTATAGGTATGTACCTCTTACAAATAAGTACAACTTTAACCCTAGATGTATCATTAGATTAAGTCTTACCTCTAAAAAAATTTTGATCTCTGAATGTAATAAAAATACTCTTAAAATAAGTTATGTAATTATAATGTAATATTAATGTGCTTATTTATTAGTAGATGTTAAAAAAAAATATAAGTTTATATTGGTTATATGTTTTGCAGAACAACACAGTATTGTAGAAATAAGGAGTGTACCCTATGTAGACGTTGTAATGACCATATGCTCAATAAAGTTGATAACATTTATTTACGACTTTTATTTTAAAAAACAATGGAAACGTCAGTAAAATAATATATGGGATACTTTTCGTCACTTGTCCCATGATGTTCGACAAAAATAAATTATTATTTATATACAATCTCCAATTGATTTCGCTCAAAGAGCATCTAGTTTGACTTGATATTTTTTATTTGGAGCGAAATTTCAACGTACTCTAAGACGAAGTAAAATGTTTTGCAAGTTTTATTATTCAGATTATCGGAAGTTAAATTAACAAGCAATAACCTCTTTTATACATATTATTAGTGTAAAAAATATAAAATCTTACTAATTTAAAATAGGAATATTAAGTAAATTCTTGCGTGGAAGCTAGTGATAAATTTTCACGACCGTTTCCGTCCTTCGGAGGGCAAGTCAAGTAACCGGTCACGACTATTACCGTTAGGAAAAAATTGTTAAACTTTGCAAAGATCTAAAAGGCTGACTGACGAAGAGATTTCATGTATGTAAGATTACTAATGAAAATAACAAGTAATTTCTCACCCTCTTTTTACTGGTGGTCCGAATAACATATCACGTGAATTTTAGGAGTGTACTACACTCCTCTGCCTATCTCTTCCGGGAAATACAACGGTGATGTTATGTTAACAAATAATTTACGTTGAAGCAGTACTACACAAATGTTAGCTGATAGTATAATGACAATGATAAGCGAGATGAATTTTGTTGATGCCTTTTACTATATTGACCATTTTTTATCTTTAAACAACAAAAATGTCGGCAATTAATTAATTTTAACAGAGACAAACCGCAAAACCGTAATGGAATTAGGGTAAAAGACCTTTGGGTATGGATTAGTGTTGCCGATCGATAGTGGACTATCGATAGGCTATCGATATTCTATCGATAGTAGTCCGATAGCAAGACTATCG
>DWME01005476.1:0-14832 GCA_018244795.1 Parelbella ahira ahira | reverse complement strand
GTGGTGAGCCTAATTCCATACGTAAGCCTCTGGATAGACACCCAGCCACTACGAGAAATTTATTAGAAAATCTAAGTCAGAAAAAATCTATTAGTAACCGGCCCTCCATGTTAGCCTAGGACCTTCCGATCGGCGATCGCGCTTGCAGGCACTCCACCAACGAGGCAGTCAATTTATAATATACATATAATTAATTATAGCACTTACTTTATTAATTATAGCACTTACTTAGAAAATATCCAAGACAGCAAAATTGAGAAAATCAAGGAAAACCGACTTCATTACCATATGGGATATATAGTTAGAAAAAGAGAGAGACAGAGAGAGATAATTATCTTACATTCTAAAACTGCCGTAGCATCATGTGCACTTTGCATCCGCACTAAGTCTCCTATAAACGTAATTAAGTAATGACTAATAATACGTATGTTTAAGAAGCAGATAGCAATTTCGACTCAAACAATTTTTGACTCATACCTACATTAGCGCATGAACACGCACACAAGCGCACAGTAACACTCGCACAATACGCACCAAGTATGCACACAGTCACGCACACAGGCACTCACACAGACGCTCACAAAGGGACAATGATAAATACTTACGTTGCTATCGGTGTTTATACGTTAAATAAACACAGCCTTAGCGTTACTAACAATTATATTCAAAGTATAAACCAATTACTCTTAACATTCGTACGGTTGACACGCGATATCGCAAACGTGGTGTTTTTACAGATGCAACAATTTTATATTCTCATGGCGTCTTTTTAATTTTTTTTTAAATGTAAAAGTGATCAACATCTGCTGAAGGTGTTGCATAATCTGAAAGAGATGTATCATGCCGAGATAATGTCTCTATGTTGTGAGCTATCGCGACTTTCATGATAACCGACTAGATATAGATGAATCGCTGTAGTGCCGTGTCGCTGTGAACCAAGGTCAGTACTTGTTCACATCCTAACAGTGCTGTGTCGTTTTCACCAGTTCCTCATTAGTGTGTGTTGTGATGCCGCTAAGACTTCTGAGATGTGTACTTAACGCGATCATCTACTCTCTTTTTGACTTGAAATTAAGGAGTACACGTAATATCAAACCCACATCGAAGTCTCCGACATGCAGAGTACGAACCGTTGTCAAATTTCCCTTATCTCTGATTCGTCTTGGCTTTTATGCAATTTTTTTCTTTTTAAAAATCTCTGTTTTTTTTTTCCTCTTTTTATCGCAATCCCATTCCGTATTTTAGTCTACTAAGTGTTTAAAGAAAGTACGGATAACTTAGTCGTTAGATCGTTTAGATTCAATACTCCATTCCGGAGGTCTGGGATTATAATACTGGCGCTCCTTTTACTTCAAAAAGTTGTACATATTTTTACGATTAAGTTTCACTGTTCTAACCGTGAAGGAAAACATCGCGAGAAAATCTACCTACGTTACATTTGTCCGTAAACATTTTTAAAGCGCGTGAAGTTCGTCTACTATGATTTCAATTGTTCCCTTTCTGAGGTGAGATCTGTTCCCTAATAGTGGATTGATAAAAGGATTTATGATCATATAGAAGTGTCTAAATAGTGTTACGTAATTTATCATTGGTTCGTTGCACTGGCAAGTGTGATTGATGAGCGATTCCAATTTCAAAACAGAGGGAGAAGGAGGTGGGAGAAAGGATGGGTGACCTGCACGCGATGTCCGTACTCAGCACGTACCCGGACAACCTGTCCCAAGACATGAACACCGACCGGTGAGTTAAATCTGCATACTTGTCACATCCTGTTACCGTATCGTGCTGTCCTGTAACTGTTTTGTGCTGTTTTAATTAGTTTTTATTCGTTATCGATTTCATTTGCATGACTAATGAGCTTCTACTTCTGTTTTATATTTGTTTGTATGTCATTATATTTTTGTGTTCAATGTATAAGATTAGTATTGTGTTGTTGTCGTGTTTTCTATAACTTTTTTAGTTACTAATTTTGTGTTTTCAGTTTCAAATAATGTGTTGTATTTGTTAAATCGCATCTGTCATCTTTTCACGTTTGTGGGTGTGTGCGTTTGTTTTCTTTCTGTATTGATTTGAATGGGATGTTGTTATTTTTTTGTTTTTCGTCCATAGTTAGATTTTTTTATAGGTCAAAATGTTCGCGTTGTTCAACTTGTTACTTGTGTTGTTAATTATATTGTCTGGAAGTAACATCCGTGTTTTAACTATTTGTTTTTTTAATTAGGTATAAGTATATGTATAATTGTTTGTTATTACCCAAAGCGTGGCCAAACGCGTAAGTAGATATTTTTTATGTGAGATAAATATTCCGAATTTCCTTAATTATTTTTGCATTAAAATAATTTAATTATATTTGCTTTAAAATAATCTGAATAGAAATGTGAATGTATATTGAATATTGCTAACTATAGATATTTGTTTATTTTTAGTGTCCGACCGCACGAGGTTTTTAAACCGTAACCGAAACTTACTTAAACATATTTAAAATTTCTATTGCATACTGAAATCTAGTGTATTTTAATTGTTCCATGACTAATAATGCGAAGCATAGAGTGTGCTTTACGATCACGAAAATTTTTTTCCCATTTATTTGCATATTCTATTTATACCGATAGTTAAATAGAATTAATTAAAAAAAAAGATAATCATTAAAGTAAGTAATAAATTATATAATTCTCTTAATAGTATAGTTATGTAGCTTTTGTAATATCGTCAGTTACGGTCAAAATTTAAATGCATATCGAAAAATATGAATATAATGGAACAATATAACCGTTGTTATAAATAGCTTAGTCACATTTAATATCATCTTGCTATTCTCTAATCGGACTACATTGACAAGAATTAATTTTCAGCATTACGAAACAAACATGCCAAATATTGCCTTTTAACTAAATCAGTAATCTCCAACTAGGTCAGCATAAAATAATTCAAACCGGAATTGGATATAAATAGAACAAGGTTGATAATACAACTGATGACGCATCCTAAGAGTTCAAGATCACTCCCAACACGAGTGTTCCAGTATCATGTCACGGTCAGAATTCCTGAATCGATGCATGTTTATTTCTGATGAACTTGATAATTAAAATTCTCTTTCTGTTAACTAGATATCCTTCGTTATAGTCAAAAATTTCCTTTGCCAGATAAAATAAAATACATTAAAAGACAAAATAAAAAAAACATAATCCTAGAATTCTACATGAACTTTCTAACTATTATATTATAAACCATCTTTTTTATAAAAGACATATTATGATATGTATTTATGAATATAACCTCAATCGGTTAAGTTAATCATATGTTATATGATAACGTAGAAAGTAAACAACAATTATACGTAAATATGAAAGTGCTACTACATGTGAGTAGATTAATTATTACTCATACTCGTATGGACTATAAAATTGTCGTATTCGTACGATCTTTTTTAAAAGAATTGAAATGAGAATCAAATTTTATTTTTAGAACAGAAAGATTCAGGTTAAAATAAGGATAAAGTAGGTTGCAAAGAGTTCAAGAACGCAGTCAAATGACTGACCCAGTTACGTCACGGTCAGACTTCCCAATTCATATTTTGAGTAAAAGTAAAAATTATGATCTATCATTATAAGTAATAATATATTCAACATCCTCCTCCAAATTTAATGATATCATCGATATATCTATATCATTGAATAAAATCCTGATCCTAATATGTATTTTTTCCACCCCTAAGAAGATTTTTTTTATTTTATTAGTCACCTGTCTGTGTTACTCAACATACATTACATTGGGTTTGCAGACTTATTACACATTACAAAGAACTCTAAAGCTTCTCCATTTAGCTTTACTGTTGTAATTAGTCAGATTTAGACTTTAAAATGCTCATAGCTTTTGAAAGTCAGAGGTATGTATCTGCTACGACTTAAGCCCCAAAACCCCGGAAGAGGCTGAATTGATATCAACATCGTCATCGTCATTAGCCTATCTCAATCCACTGTTGGACATAGGTCTCCTCCAAAGAGCGCCATCGCGCCCTGTCATCGGCTTGTCGTATCCAGCATCTGCCTGCAGCGCTTCGCAGATCATCGTCCCACTTCGCTGGAGGTCCTACACTACGTTTGCCGAGCGGCGAAATTGATATATTCTTGTTAAATATAATCTTGCGTTTGGGTTCGTACGCCTAAAACAGCATTATGTAGGACTCTTAAAGTGTGAAAGTTTCTTTGCTTTATTTTCCTTCAATATTACAGCAACTAATGACTTATTTGCAAAGCGCATATAATTTTGTCAAAAACAAAATATAAGACTAGTATTTAACCCCAGGAGTCCCGAAATGCACGACTAAATTTTAAAACAATAAAATACCACATGCGAAATAACAAACTCGCACTAATCATTATTTAACTTTAAATGTAATTCTAGTGCATCATCGCAACATATCTAGATTACCTGAAATATGCTTCAACATATTAAGATCTTGACCACTTTAAGATAAAAATATAACATGTACATTTAAAGCGGAGTTCAAGAGCGCGGTAGTATAGATGACCCAATTTCATGTCACGGTCAAAGCCCCCGGTCCGGTGGAGCCTGATGACATTGAAAAACTATCAATCAATAACCTGCAACGTTTAACAAAGTACACGCAAAAAAAAATGATTTTCCTGTAAAACTGTACGGCTTTTCATAGTCAAAACAACATTTTAAAAGAAGAAAACTAAAAATATCTTCTCAATATTTGTCAAAAAGTCAATTCAAGTTCAGTTTTTTGACTGACGAAAATAAAATTATAAATGTAAAATATAACAAATCGGACAAATTAATAAAATTGCAACTTTAATAAAATAAAGTCAAATTAATAAAATAAGGTTTATGTGACACATCGAATTTCATAATTAAGGAAGAAGGAACTACACAGAGGAATCACAAGTTAATTAAATTCATGTTGATGTCACGTTTCATTGTTAGTCAAATAATGTAAATAGCTAACTCATAATGGAGTCCGCGAGCATATTATCCAGGATAACCGATGCGCGCGCATTTCCCACGGGATTATCGCGACTTTGAAAACTTTTAATCCCCCATCGATTGTCTGTTTGTTCAAGATGAAAGCCTTTGACGGACACATTTTGTCAATTAATTGCCGTCGGGCTCCCGGTTAATTGAAGTGGGAATTACGGAGCAATTTAACATTTTGTTGCTAAGTTTTAAGAAAATTTAATTTTTAGTCTAATATTGGGTTTTATTAGAAATTATTGTGATAAAACAGTTTCGAGAAATTACATGGAAATTCACCGTTAATTACGTAATGATAAGGAAGATTTCTTTTTTCTGATAACGATAAAATTTTGTGTAGGTATAGTGTTTTTTAACTTTATTGCTTACCAATAATTCTAATAAATAATTTCAGTGATAAGCGATTCCAGGAATTCAAAGACATATCGGGACATCAACATCTCAATACAATTTTTAAAAGGCCTAGAATTTATTTACAACTATGTATCCGATTTGAAATAGGCGCGACGGTTATTAAAAAGTTTGTAACTAATTTAAAATACAACTAAAGTTACGTTATCGAAAATTAATATGAACTTATTAAAGATGCGTTATTAAGCGTAATGATAACGTGAATTTACACATTTTCTACGTTTTAAAGTTTAAATCTCACTTTCTGTAACGGTAAAGAAAATAATCACGAGTATGCCTGGAAACTACTTTATAATCCATAAATTCGCATTATTATCAAGTTTTGCATGGCTTGTGAAATTTGACAGGATGCCCTTGATCATCATAAGAGATTATCGCTTAACCCTTTTCAATTTCAGAGGAAGTAGACCAACAGAGGACCGATAATAACGATAGTAAATAAAAGTGTTGTATTTAATCAAGTATGCCCAAAAGATTGTTGAAAGTATCATTAAACTATGAAAATGTCGTTGCTGCTTACAGAACAATGTAAATATGGTCACTTCTTAAAAATCACAAAAGATAGCAATATACATATAGAACAGTACAGTAAATCTCCAAAATTTAACTGTGTTGTTTAATATTAAACACAAAGGTCGAAAACAAAATACACAAATCACCGGTCCTCGCAGTCGCCTGAGGGTCCAATTTTAATTTGGTTTCGGGAAACAAATCATTAACCTTTGGGCGGAAACCTCAAAAGATTTAATGTCAAAATTCTACCAGACCGGCTTTCCACCATTAGAGGCCTAAGGATTTATGTTACAAAGACCCGGTCTCTGTCTCCCGCTTTTGTAACGTAACGCCGCTTTTAAAAGTTCGCAAACTTTATTTTTGTTTACAGAATTACAGAAACAAATTTTACAAATAAATATATTTAATTGAAACGCTTGTAGCCTTTGGAATGCTTTAAAGTATTATTGTTTAATATCGCACTGATTTGTTTTTAGGATATCAATAGATTCTATACAAGCTTCTTCACTATATCATGTTATAAATTCAAATTTTAGGAATTGAAAATATGTATATTGTTAAATATATACATATATGTACATATTCGGTTGGATTCGAACGGCTGAAGATCGAGCTCAGTGGCGTGCTATTGGAGAGGCCTATGTCCAGGCTCCAGCAGTGGACGGCGATGGGCTGATAATGATGATGTAGTTATATGTAGGTACAACATATGCATACGCAATTATATATAAATATTAGACTGCAAGGTTACTCCAGGTTAATTTAACAAATTCCTCTTATATGGATACTTATTCCCGAATGTCTACAGCAATTGTCGGGAACAGTTCTCGAGGGATGCCACCCGACTAATTTGTAAAGTTAATCCTGCATATGTAGTTGTGTGTTATATTAATAGAAACCTAAGTGTTACGCTCAAACTTTACATAGAGATTGTTTTCGTAGAATATCCATATAGTTGTTATTTTTTAATTAACTTTTTAAATGAATCAAACATGGACTATATTCTAACTTTGTGGATTTTGTTACAATATATTACTGAACATACTAAAAAAATTAAGTATATCAATATTACAAGCATAGTTTACATTCATTTCTATACAATTATTGTAAATACATATATATGTATGTCGGCCAGTAAGGCTTGCAAATGATCTTAAAAAGTCGGTGTCAATTTACTAACACTGTAAAACGGATGGGTAACACCCACCTAATTATAAACGGCTTCAAAACACACCTTGTATGTTAATTCAATATAGTGTAGATGGCAAAATCCTTGTAATGTGATAGATCCTGTAGATTAAAGGAAGAAATATGTATATTTTACCGCATTGAAGAAACATCATAGAAACGTTTTCATATATTTTGTTACATACTATGTAACCTTTTATGCGGAACATATTGTACCTACGACATATGTTTCTCTCGATGGAAATCTAATACGAGTACATGATACTGACTACGTGCTCCACTCAGTTCCGTTCTCCTAATTTAAAAAAGAACAAAAGTCACAAGAAAAAAATTCTATATAATTTAATATGTGATAAATAAATAAGAAATCATAGATGAAAAAGACGTTGTATTAAATTCTATCATACATATTGTTTGCGTCCCAACAGTAATAGTCTAATAAGCACGAATGTCTAATACCTTAATGGAATTTCTACTTTATGATTCCATTATTACGGTTTGTCGAGTAATCTTTTGGTCCTTTTCAAAGAATATTTTAACATTGAAAGAGATAATTTACGGCTGAAATATTATAACGACATTCACTCCTTTTTATTTGTAACGTTTCGTAAAACCCTAATGAATTTACCGAGCCTTGATATCCCTTTTTCTGTTTCTTATTACTAATGTCATCAGTTGTTACTGATTTTGCTGAGAATGATCATCACGGCGTGTAATGAAATTACTATTAACCTTTAGCTCTTCTTCGTAAATATATCTATGATGGACTTACATATATAAATTAACCAGTAAGGCGTATTGTTGACGGTGCCTTCACATGATTTATTCACCGTTTATTTTTATTTCTCTTCCATTCCCTTAAAGACAACAAAAAGCCCCATTTCATTATTCGCTCCAACTCCGTAGTAATGTCATCGAATTTCCGGACCCTACCATTCTAGCGGTCCGATGCCAAAAGTTTTCCTTATCACAATTGATCTCACAGCGAATATAAGATTCTCTTGTCGATTTCTCTCTTTTAACAATCCAGTTCATACATAACAATTTATGGCTTTCCGAAGCCTTTGTAAATTCCTAGACAGTTTTGTTTTTTTGTCGATGATTACGATAACTACGACTTTATACATATAACTTTACTCGAAATTTGTCACTGTTATTTGTCAGCTACCTATTAATTATCTCCTAAAAATTATCATTCCCAACCTATAAAGATCGGTTGCTATCTGCAACCCCATCACGGTCGCGAGCGTCAGTAATATTATCATTCTCTTCAAAACGAGGAAAACGAACAGTCAATTTGAGGCAAGGTCAGTAAGTCGTGAAGCCTTATTAAAACGACGGGTTTCTAACTCAGAAGTTTTCTTACGCCGTCATCGATCTGTCTTGGCATATATATTTATTTGTTCTTTCATATCGACATATGTAACATTATATGGATGGTTTAACAGATTCTATAATTTAGGTACAAATGTCTTTCATACTGTATCACTATAATATCATTGTTTAATAAATAACTGCATTAACTTCTTTTTACAATTCATGCTTGGCTATATATGTACAATTGACTATTAGATAGCCTTTGTCTCTGCTACGCTCAGTAAAAGAACGTTTAATGTAGTCTTATGGGAAGCTGCATTTGTAAAGCTTATATTCTATTGTTATTTATTTCTCATTATCCTCAATGTTTCTTGCAAGTAAAAAACAAGTTACACTTTTAACTCTAACGATCTGTGTTGAGGGTAGTGTGCCTAATACAAAAAATACATACAAAATATTTCCCAAAATTAAAATTGATACCTAACTTCAGACTAAATTACGACTACATCGGTAATTAAACTTGGAAATATTTTCTTAACAGACTGGCGATCATGTCGAAGGTTTATTGACTCGATTGCTTCTCGAAAATTCTATTGTTTGTTTTTAATCAATATCTGATTATAGCTATATCTTATAGTAATTGAAACCTGAAAATCTTTAGCAATGATTACATTGTCGCGATATATTTTAAGTTTTATGACTCCACCCTCATAACTTTTAACAGCTGCTTGTTATGGAGTTAGGGTGTCCTCCCGTTTTAAATAATGAAAAAAGAGAAACGCCCGAAAACGGCGGACATAATAACCTTCCAAGGCGAATGTTCGTCAAGGACACCAAACAACATTTCATTACACTACATTTTCAAGTGGAACAATAAATTACTTAAGAATTTCATCGCTCATATCATTTCATACTCATTAAGATTAATATTACTTAAGTTTTGTACATAATGTTTTACGGTGCGATGTTACTATGCTAATTGTGAAACTTTAGCTTTTAATGTACCAAATAATGTTACTTAACTATTAAAGCTCTCTAGAATTTGATAACAGAAATACAGAATCAACGTATCGTCCATAAAAAAGTGACAAATTTCTCTCATGTAATGAAATTATTTGCAAATGTGTAGTCAAGTTAATAACTTTGTAGAGTTAAAATTGGATTGACATGCGTTATAATTTTTTAGAAATAATGAAAAAATATTGAATGATTAATGACTTCTTTAGGAATAATAATGGTTTTGGAAATTCTTTCTCTACCAGTTAGTGTGTCTACTATTCTCATTCTTCTCTATTAGTTTCATAAATGTTCATGTTAAAATAATTAATCGTATGATGAGACAATGTGGAGGGAAACGACTTACCTTTAGTACTCACGCGCCGACATCTACATACATAAAATTTGTAAAGACAAATATATTTGATACTCGATGCTCTATATCAGTCCCCTAAGGAACCTGCCATGATAATGTAATAAAAATATATCACTTCAAAAATTACTTCCTTTGCTTTCTCTACCTTTTATATCCCAACGCTGCATAGGAATGTCGTTATTTCTTTCACAAACATAGTTGGAGAGTCGGGAAGTCGGCACAGTCAACTCTCTATCCCGGATAATGTTTTAATCCCGAGGGAAATTACTTATTAGAAAGTAAAAAAGTGTTAGAATAAATGTGTTAGAATAGTTAAATTTGAAAGTGTATAAATGAGTAGTTTCGACTAACTCATATTAAAAATGTAGCAATATATTTTTACTCTATGAATAGAATAAAAATATTTTCGTATGATAAAATGTCAGCTAATTAACTACAAAGGTAAGTTAATAATGCAAAAAATCTACATTTAAGTGACCAACGTCTGTCAAAAGTTAAGGGTGTCAGCATCTCAGCTGTGCCCGAAAAATGACAAAACCCAGATTTCGAATTAAAACTGTCTATCATCCAACATCTAATCGATTTCGACATCGAGAGATCGAGTCGTTTCCTTCTTCACTGGTCTTCTGTGACCTTCAATTTTGATCACGGTATGAACGCTTTATTAGATTTCGAATTTAATTAAATTTCATAATATTACTTAATAAAAGCAGATTATTTAATTAAACCATTGCATATTCATCATGGAGGTTATTTGAAATAGTTATGAAATTGGAAAAATTAATTCGACTATTTTAATTATGCATATAATAAAATTGTAGTGTTGGTCAATTGATTTCCGGTGAATACGGTTTCCGGCGAAATGGACACGCCATTTCCGATAATTTTACACGCGCATTTTAACAATGAAATTTATTGAAACGCCAACTGCAACGTACGTTCAAAAAGGCAACTCAGTCGGAATAATTAGCTCACCGCATCTAAATACAGATGTAATTGATATAATTATAATTGATTAATAGTGAATTGAGTGGTTTGTTATTTTGCGGAAGTCCATTAATAATTAATTTAAAATTGTTTTGCTATGTATCGCCATATATACGAAGTGTGACGGTGTAAACCTACATGCAATATGTACTTACATAGATGCATGTAAACAATGTGTAAAGAATGCAGCACCATATGTACTCCGACCTGCGATGAGTTGCGTAAAAATCCTAGCATTAATGCCTGTAATCCTCGAAGGGGTAGGCACGGAAATGTAGAACACTTGCACGTTTCATCTGTTACATTAATTTCCCACTATAGAATAGGGGTGAGGGGTGACCGGACACAGATACGGTCTCCGAGGCACTTCCAGATATTTTTACTAGAAAACCTTAGTAAGAAAAAGCCAATAGTACTCGACCCAATCCGGTATTAGAACCCAGGAACTTACAATCAGCAGTCGCACTTGCAACCACTCAAACAATGAAGCAGTTAGAGGGTCGCTAACTAAAGCGCCAATTACCATACATTTTCTGTTACTCATATTAACTTAAAAACAGATCTATTTACCCCTAATTATTATCACTAACTACCCCCATCCACTTCTACTTACTTGACCAGTAATTACGTCGTTACGGGCATTTGTCTCCTGTTCCCGCATCAGATAGCTGAGGAAACTTTAATGGCGCTATTCAGTTTAAGATAATGACACAACTTTGTAGATCTAAATGTATCCACTTAGTAAACACCTTGCTGCAACATTTACGATTAAATATTGAATATTGTATATTAACCATTAATATTAAATGTTGGATTTTAATTATCAATATTAAATATTAGTTTTTATTATTTTACTTAATAAAACTATCGTACTTGTCCATACTCTTTATGGACTCTTCTAGAGTCACGTGACGCCGATCTATAATATTTTAAAATTAGAACGCTGAACCGATTTTGATGAAATAAGGTATTATGTATATAGCTTAATTCTGAAACAATTAGGTTTAATTAAAAATATTTTCCATGAATACTTAAATTTATGAAATAAAGAATGAAAGACTATTAGACGTTAGGATATAAACAGAAGTTTATTAGAGCAAGCTATACAAATGTACAAATGTTACAATACTATTTTCCAATATATCCAGTACACAATTATAAGTAACGTAACAAAAAAATATGTACACTATAAAAAAACCTCAAAATATTTTTCAGAATTGCTGATCGTATATCTGGATACAATAGAACCGGTCATTGGACCCGAAATGCTGGAAACCAGATATCTAGCCATTAACAAATTGCAGTTGAAATCTGTTCAGCTATCTCGTTGTTTGCATGAGTTAGTGGGCGAGAACAATAACTCATTAATATAACGATTTATTGTCTGATAATAAAATACTGAAAATGTAAAATACACATTTATTTATATATTTATTTATTTATATAGAGAGTAACATGAAACAAACGTTTTAAATCTATAATATAACATCACGCCTGTAATCCCCCAAAGGCTGGGCAGAATAGGTAGTGAGCCTATTGCTATACACCGGGCACAGATCCCAACTTTGAGACACTACTAGAAATTCTAAATTAGAAAAATCCAATAGTAGATACCCTGCCCGGGATTTGAGCCGAGGTCCTCCCGATCGGTAGTTGCATACATAGTTGCATAGTTGAACTTGCATATTTGGCTTTCGGTGTTTTCTGTGTGCCGTGTAAGGAACTTGGACTGACGATATATCGTCATGTCTAGTTCGCATTTCTTTCTCACTACACTGTCCTAAACCAGCTTGAAAAAGACTCGAAAATTCGGATTAAACCGTGCATGTACGTGTGCGTGTGCATGTGCGTGCGCGTGAACCTGAGCGTTTGCATGTGTGTGTGTTTCTGTGCGCACGCGCACTTGCGTGTATGTAGGTATGTGTTTGTATATTATAACACGTGATAAGTGAGTGCCTATACTGTTAGTCGGTCACGTTGCCTTGCTTGTAACGTATATCCAACACAATACCCCTTCTTATATAAACCGGAACAACAAACAATGGGTTTAAAACTTAGTTAATGAATTTCGGTTATTAGTTGAACACAATAGCCGCCATTATCGAAAACACGAGACACGTATAAACTGTTCTACAATAAGCTTCTTACGCTGTTCACGACGGAGCTTAAGCTAAAATATATTACTAGTTTACCATACTTTGTACAGCTCAAACGAAGTCGCTTTATGCTACTGATATACATATAATAAATCTGTCAATACTTCGTCTAAAGATTGATATAACGTTACATACGTATACACATGAAATAAATCTACTGATACTGTGTTTGAAGATTGAAATAAAAGTACTTAACTAGTACACCTGTAATTACAGAAGGGGCAGGCAGAGGAAGTGTAGTACACCGAGTTTTAATTAATTCTATTATACGTTCCACAGCGCAGGGGTGAGCATGCCATACATAGAGCACAATCCAGACTTCGAGTCGAAAAACTCATTAAATATTTAAATTATTTAATTTTACTCATTAAACTCATTTAATGATGTCCAATAACCCAATCAATTTGAGAAATTAATTATGACATTCCTTATCAATAATTTTCGTAATTCATGTGTTTTTATTTGTAGTTGTTGATCGCGTGAAAACGAGCGGAACGTGAGAACAGCGAAATGCTGCTGTGAAACATTAGCAGTTGTAGAAGCAAGAGTTTTAATGCTGGTTCAGTCGTGGATAGCTATCTCTAAATACCTACATAATATTTCTACTCGGTATAAAAATAATTTCCCCAAGCAACTTCCGTCTATACATTCCTATGCTTAGGTCTCAAGATGTACATAAAAGATTTTGATTCGATTTCCACTAATGAGAAATTATTTGGAATTGTTTTGTTATCTTTAATGCTCATTAGTTGTTTTTTGAAATAAGCTTATGCATGTATATTATTAATAAGAGTTTTACCTAAATTGGTCAGCACAACATGATTGTTACGGGTCATTAGAAAAAAATACATACTACATATACCTATACCTACATGTGAAAATATTTCGTACATTTCTCCGTATGCACATATTGATTTAAAAATATACCTAAGTATTTTCTGAATAATGTGTTGAACTAACATTTAGCCCCAATCCCCCTTATGGGAAGCGTACATGTGTTTATATCCTTACACCCTTCCATTGAGGAGTCCAGAGTATTTCTAATTGTAGGGAATATTCTGGCTCCTTAGTAGTTTGGCTAAAAACGTGGAACCAAGTTTTTTCAGGCTGGTAATTGAAAGATCTGCTAGATAAGGGTAGTATACCGTCGTACTTACGGATATTCGGCTTACGAAAAGTGAATGGAAGAATTAAATTTTATCCTTCGCACCGTTTTGGGAGAAATGTTCAATAGGATATTGCCAGAGGAGAATTTTCATAAATAACTAACCTAGTTTCTGCCAACGTTCATGGATAGAAATGACGGTAGTAATACCTTTATCGATCTACGATAGAATCAATGAGAATTAAAACAGAAAAATATAACTGTCTAAAAAATATTCCTTCGTTTTACCTTTAAATTCATATGACATTTATTCACTGAATAAAAGCTTTTGTCTTTTATTAAGCTATTGCCGAGCTGGCACTAATTCCGAACATCCTTAGAGCCTGCAACGGAATCGCGTGACGTCATCCCGTCTGATCTTGACACGGAAATGGGTCACGACCAGGTCCCGCGCAGCCTCTAACCTTGCCCCGGTACCGGATGTTACGTCCCGCTAGCTCCAATAACAGAGGAAAAATAACACACTCCGAAGGCTGTGTTATTTACGGAACCGCGACGATATTTTTCTATCCTTAACATCTTGGCTGTCTCTAATGTCAATTATATTGCACTGTTTATGATTATACATACATAGGGAAGGTAGCAAACAAAAATAATTTTTAGATTGACTTATGATTATGGCAATAGGCTCACCGCCTATTCCATGGAACTTAAACTGGTGAAACGTGGCAGTGTACTACACTCTTCTGCCTACCCCTTCAGCGATTACAGGGGTGTTGTTGCGT
>DWME01005475.1:0-14832 GCA_018244795.1 Parelbella ahira ahira | reverse complement strand
CTTGGGAACCATATTTTCCTTTCAGCTGTTTTTCTTAACATATTGTAATAGAAATCTTATAAAAATTCGTATCTTCGAATAGTCACCCTGATACAGAGCATGTTTAGCTACAGAAAAAATGTTTTTAATAATCGTAAATTTTATAATTTGGACGTAATTTATTATAATGAAACGAACCAACGAAAGGCCGGATAATCTCCTTCCAAATAACCGGTTTCAGTGAGCCGGTTGTCCCGAGAAATAACTATACAAAAAAATGTCTAAAAAGCCATTTCTACAATATATCCGTTCTGTGGTCAACAATAGTATTCTCTTACAAAACTAAGGAATGTTTCAAGAATAAGGTTTCATGGATTCGGCAAAGCATGAAAGTCCTTAAGACAGTGTTAAAGTTTAATGTAGTAATAGTTACAACATCCACCAAGAGATGGCGTTAGTTGTGTTATGAATCTGCCCCAGTAATTATATAATTAATTCATTTCATTTGAATCTTTGAATCTTGAATCTTTAAATTCATTACGCTTTCCATATTGCAACAAATGTATATAAGGTTTTATACTTTAAAGCTATAATAGATCTATTTTAGATCCCTTAGAACTCTTAGGGGGCTTGTGAAAGGGAGACCATACAGCGAGGCTTCGCTAGGTCACTCGTGATTTTGATACCTTTCATATGCAATCGCTTTTGTTATAATCTCCTCCCCTGCCCTTTGTAGTTCCAAAATGACTCACGTTGGCAATATTTGTGCGACAAACGTAACTGTGTTAGGAACGCTTCAAGCAATGCCGAAAAGATAGTAATAATAATAATAATTAAAATCACCAACTAGCGCAATATTCAAAACTCAAACACAAAATAAACCAATGCACGAAACTCACTATATACAAGAGAATTTCAATACTTTCCTTGCAAGTGGAATGTACATACGGTACTAGCAAGAAATGTTTTTTTTTCTTCAACTATCATCAAACATGCACGTCATAGGAAAAGAGAAAAAACTACATGCAGATCGGTTGCAAAAACTCTAAAAAATACAAAATAGACTTGAGAACTACTCAAAAAATATAATTATTTATATCATATGTTGGTGGTGGTCATTCTTGAATGATAGAAGTTGATGTAGAGGGAGAGAGGAGAGAGCAGAGTCGAGGAGGAGTACGGTCTGAGTTGGATTCCTTCTGGGTTCCCACAAAAAAGGGCGAGACGGTGAGGGAAGTTATGGGTGATGGATTTTAATTTAAACATGCCCAGCAGTGGGATATATTTATGATTACCCGCAATTTGTACACGTCCTTTAAACTTGCAACGTGTAAGTTTCCAACTGCCCTTAGCTGGCACTTTTATTCGGTCGTCTCTCAAGTAACAAAGACAATTTTAAAGTCTGTTCTATAGTGGGTTTTATGGTAGATTATGAACATTTTAACATAAGGGCGTGTTCACAGATAGTATACGACTAGAACACGAGATAAAAATAAGGGCATTTCTCTATTGGCATTGGGGAATGAATAGGGATGTGTCGGAATTGTGGGTTGGAATTGACGCCTGATGTGATATGAGGTGATGAGATATCATGAGAAGCACTCACCGTCGCTCATCACCACCTCCGGCTGGCTGCGGACAGGCACTTGTTTGGTCTCTATTCTCAGGACGCGATGCTCTGAAACCGATAGACATACATATTTATAAATACATACATACGTGTCAGGTGTTATAATCAGCTAATCCCAGCCATACGCAGTAGCGTGCTGTGTCGAGGGGATACCATCACCCTGCTGCGGGAAATATTTATGTTATAAAAACGTTTTTGAACTAACTGCCTCCCTTGAAAGTCGAAGCTCTGTTTTATATTAATAATAGTCAAAACAATAGTATTCAAGCCGAGTGAGCAGCGAGCACCGAGTGCCGCATATTTCTACTTCATAAAGCTGGTGTATTTCTTCCACATTTATCACTTTTTCTCTGTCTCTCGTTCTCTTATGTATAGTCATGTCAAGACGAGTATATAAAAAAGCCATATTTTTCCCCGCAGCCAGCGGTGGCAGAAGGAAGCGGTACAAAGATGTGGTGGCTGACCGTCGCGCGACTCCTCCTCGGTCTCGGAGGGCGCGCTGGCCGGCGACGTCACCTGCGCCGCGCTCACCGCCTCCGACTCGGACAGGTCCGTGTCGTCTGGAAATGCGACGACGGTCAAATTACTCATATATGTACTCGTAGTAGGTAAATATGATTGATCGCTGATTGTGCTCGGCTGATTTTCGACGGACGGGGGATCCGAGTTAAGATTGAAAGTATAATTTAGCAAGCAGCAAACGTGAACATTGACCGAACGGTGCAATAGGTGTGTGCGTGTGCGTGTGTGCGTGTGCGTGTGTGTGTGCGTTACCGTCGCGGGCGTCGCGGGCGTCGCGGCGGCGCGTGCGCTCGACGGCGCGGCGGTAGTCGTCGATGTCGCGGTCGGAGACGTGGTCGAAGGGGTTGCGCGCGTAGGGCGCGCTGTAGACGGCCGCGTCGTGCTGGTGCCCGCGCTGGATGATGCCCTTCGACGCCGCGCCCATCAGCACCTGCGCGCACCACTCAACACACCTCAACACACCTCACCACCACGCCACCACATCGCCCCGCATGGCTCCACTGAACCACGGGCGTACTGTGTACGTGTACACTTGATGGAGTTTTGTTTGGGAGATTTGACATCAGACTTGTTTTTATACACTACAACATGTACATTTATTTGTGTATGGATAGTAATAATAATAATGATTATGCTCAAATGTCCTTGAAGTATAGAAGAAGTAAATAGACGACGATTTATATTGATATTACATGTATAATTGATTTTACAAAATATATTAATGATATTTTATATAAATAATATGTCATCATCTCTTTTGTATTGCACATGAGCCACAATCATATCGTGGAGACAGTTACAAAATGTCACAAAATTCATTAAAATATTATAAACAAAAGATATACTATTTCTTAGTGAAATCAGAAACAATATAAAATCTTTGCCAATTGATATACATTTGTGTATGTCATAGTATAGAGGGATATTAGTAGAGGGAAGTGAACAAATATGGAATAGTATCTCTAATATGGAATATCAGCAATTCGCTCAAACTGAAACTCTCACGCAAAAAACAGTGTTTGTTTCTATCTTTCTATCTCCATCGGCGCGTAAAATTGTACCACACTAATCGAGCGAACTCTCTGGTCGTTGTGTGTTTTGTTTTGTCACTGCCACAAATTTTTCTAAGGTATGCAAAAAGGACGTATTTTTCTTACAAAACTGGACGCACTGTTATTTTTATAACTTTTAGAGATAGTTTACCTGTTCTTTTGTAGGCTTTAACGGTATTTGATTGTATTACTTTCTTAAATATACCAATATGAATGTCAGTTTGATGTCCTTGGAAAATCCAAATATGGACTGATTATAGTACCCAATTATGGACTATTCCATAATTGGGTCTAGAGTGATCTCATAGGAAGAAGCGAGAAAAAAGAAAGAAAAGGGAAATAAACTGGCAAAGAACAAGAATCAAAAAGGAAACGAATAGAAATCAACAGGGGAAAAGGCAAAAATAATTATTAAGTCAGGTTCAGATGATGAGGAGATTGTGTTGTTTGATAGAGACAGTGAGCCCGATGCCTTGATAGGAAATATAACTCCGACTCTGAAGATTCGATTTGCATTTTTTGTGGCATGCTGTATTCGAATGATACTCATGGGGAAACATGGATCAATTGCCTCATGTGTGGACTCTGAGCATATAATGATTGCACTGGACCAGAATCTGTCACCTGGATTTGCGATTTTTGCAAATAATTTGTGTTCCTAATAAGGACATAATAATGTTATACCAAAGTTTTTGATGAATCTCATTTAAGTTAAGGTAGTATTTTGATGATGTTTAAAGTTTATATATTTGGGGGCCTATTTCATACTTAGGTACTTTTATCATTATTTAGTTTTTTTTTTTAACATATATTCACTTAAAAGTGGTCAATATAACCAAAAGTCACAAAATAAAGCGCAAATATATGACTTAACAATTACTACAAAAAGTTTTTTATTTATAACGTTCGTGCAAATTTTGCGTGAAAAACAAAACGGTATTCCATATTCGATCACTTTCCCCCTAGTAATTTTAGTAGGGGACGAAGAAAACAAATTCAAAAATCAAATTGAAAAACACTTATTGTAAAATTAAATTTTAATAATATACAAACATATGCCGGAGAATCGAGTACGACTATTCGAACGTAGAATGACTTCACGACCGATCACGCTTAGCCGTTTCCTTTGCAGGAGCAGTCTTGGGACGAAATGTGAGTATCGTGAGTATTTATACACAATTATATGTATATGTATCGGCTTAACTCCCGTGTGTTTTTCCGGATGGCCCGACTAGTTTCAGACCTATACGAGGCCCTTCGGCATGAACTCCAACCGACTGCAGCGAGGCAACCTCGCATATATAATAACGGTTTCAGCGATGCAATTCGATTACATCAATTTGAGACAATTTAGTGTTCATTTAACCATCATATTCCGATTCTTACTGTGATTAAACAAACTGAACCAAAAATATTGTTGAGATGCTTTAAGACATTTAATGGGCTTCTTTTTAGGACAATAGTAGTCTCGTCACTAAGTGCCTCAGAGCCGTAGTGGTGGGGAGTATACAAAACGCTTGCATCAAGGAAATCGGGCATTTAGCCTGTGCTGAGCCTAGTGAGCTGAGTGCTGGCCTAACTCCTGCCCCTCCCCACTCTCCTTAATTCAGGCGGAGACACTTAAAACCTGATGAAACTGCAGAGGCCATAGGGTCAACAGCATAAGAGACTTAGAAAAAAAAAGGCACACAGTCGCGACGCTGTGCACACGTACGCTAGCTGATCTACGAAAGATTGTTAATGACAAATAAAAATTGTATTTCGAAGTTAGTCCATCCATGCTCGTCTTCTCCCATATGTACATATATGATATACAAAAACACACTGTTATAGATAGTTTTATTGATAAAGTTGTTAATAAAGGAATAAATAATAAACTCAAAATTTTGTGGGATTTCCAAAATGAAAAACTCACGATACGACGTGGTGGTGGTCTTGGTGGTATTGTATCCTAATAAATGGTAATAATATCTTTATATACATTCAATAATAATAAAAATAATAACCTTACTTATACATAAAAACTATAAGCCTCTCAAATTTTATCCCCGGGTGATTCCCGTCTTCGGCAGTGGACCGACAAACACGTTGATGAGTTTGTTGACGACGATGATGGCATCTTGCCACTTGCTAACCGCTAGTGCACAGCTAGTGCCAGCGTCGCTAGGCGCTAGTAGGTGTGTACATGTAGATGTGTATATATGTGCGTGTAGGTAGGTGTCGGTAGGTGTCGGTAGGTAGAGGAGGAGGACATACGACGTGGTCGCCGGTGTGCGTGTTGGCGGCGTCCTCGCCCACGAGCCGCGCCGCCTCGTCCCACGTCACGCCCTCCAGGATGTGCGACTGCGGGCCCGCGCTGATCTTGTCCGCGCGCCGGTTCTCCTTGATCTGCCGACACGTGCCGCACTCTGTACCCATACCCTGCCCTCTCCTCTACTCTATGCATCTTACAGTTAACATTTATACCTCACTACTCGCTAAATATGAACGAACATCTTCCACCTATTATATCTATCCGAAACTTGTGCAAAATTAAACCAGATGTTCCGTTATTAAATCAATCCCAATTAGAGGATACCTACTTGACCTACAAGAATGTAGGAAGCCTGCAACGAACTTATTACAGATGTAATAGTTTCCTAGAAGACCGATCGAACGGTCAATGTAATTAAAATATACCCAAACGATCTCTTCTCGTGGCGCTTCTCAATCGGAAGTAACATTTGATTCAAATATTTTTAATAACCAACGACTATTTCTCACTGGCCACAAACAAACACACCACAATCGAAAAGAATAAAATAGAAAGAAAGTCAAAGATTACCTGCTGCTGCAGCTGCTTGAACTCCTTGGGGTTGGTGCCCTTCGGCACGAACTGCAGCGTGTCTATCTTGACCGGAGTGCTGGAGTGCGCGGGCGAGCCGTCCTGCACCCACTGCCCTCAGCGATACGGTTGAAAATCCAATCCACACAAGCGCGCACACACATGGAACGTTCGATGACGTCACACGTTCCACACCATCCCCATACGGTAATCAGTTGATGCGTATATCAATCCCATCGGTTCATAGTTTGACATCACACAGTTACAGGCGCCATATTGTTCAATATGTAGTTCGAAGTTCCAATATGAGTGGTGTGGTGACATTGCAATTCATCGTAATCACCATATTGTGACATCACGAGAAGATTCCCACAGCCAGCGATCGTTCGAAGTTGCAATATTGAAAACATATTGCACAGAAATCACAATATTAAGAGTGACAATATTTCCGATATAGCCATATTGTAGAAAACAGCGGACGTCCAAACATTTATAGAGAAACACAAATAGAATGTAGAGATGAAGAAACAATATATTTTCAATTGTTTCATTGTATTTTTAAAAATTCAAATAGTTGTATTAAAGTTTCATATTTCACATATGTCATCACGTTTCAGCATTTTTCATGGGAATAATCAAGAGGCCATGTGAATAGGTACATATTTTTCATATTTGTATCCCAAAATTTTCACGAATCGAAAAATCATTGTTGTGCGTGTGTTAGATCCATTTGTGTGTTCCGGATTCCATGTGTGTGTTCGACGATGTACGTGTAAGAGAAAGAAAGAAAGAAACGAATTAGTAAAATGTTGCCAGCATGATATCCGTCTGCGTGCATATATATACTTAATGTATATATGGAAACAAATACATAAATATATATATAATATACGCAGACAGACAAAGCTAATAGGATGGATTAGTATATAGGTCGAATTAGGTAGACAGTGAGAGCAATTACGGGGGGAAATGATTTTGAAGAGGAAAAAAGAAAAGTATAATTCGTTTTGCGGAAATTGAAAAAAAAATAAGAAATAAATGTGTGCATTAAAAAAAGAAGCGAGACAATAATTCCAAATTTAAAATTATTACGGCATAACTCTCAACATACCACACACCTGGCGGCACAGCTATCATCGAGCGTGTACAGTAGTAGCTTTTTGTTTTCTTATGCAGAAATTTTTGTTTTTTTTTTTCGGAAAAGATAAGTAAAAAAATCACATTCACAAAATTCACGCATTCTCCATGCAAAAGCGGTAGATATCATCGAGTAACTAACTATTTAGTTGTACCAGAAACTAGAAAAAGACGAAAAAAAATAGGAATAGAGTGTGCTAAAAATTGTAGTGATAACATTAATGAAAAAAAATGTCAATAGAATTTATAGCAAACATTTTTTAATCTATAAAAGAAATTGACAATACAGTTATAAAGATCAGTCTTTGAGATATAAGAGATTCTCTTCACACTCGTGGTTCACACGATGGCAGTGCAAAGGTAACTTCTTTATGTAGAAGGTAAATTATTTTAAATTAAATAAAAAAATATCATTTCAATTCAACATAATATATGATATTATCAAACATGTAACTAACTTTCACAGTGATTAAAAAATAAACATGAGACACTCTCAAAAGAGAGAATGAGGCACCAAAAAAACTGCAATAGCTATAGCACCTGATCACTCGGTTATGACATTTATTATTGACAGTACCAGGTATGAAAAAAAAACAAAAAACGTGGATCTGAGGGAAGAAAACGTAACAGGTGCAAGGAGAAAGGTGGCATGTGGCAACACTGAACCAATATATTTTTTTCTCTCTACCCTAAACACTGTACAGTCTCGATGAGTGTATTGAATAAAATTATTTTTTTTCAATTCCAAAGACCAAAATGAAAAATCTTGAATTGAAAGAAATATATTTTATTCTCTTTAACCAGGGGGGTAGTCATGAAATGCTGTTGAATACCGGTCGGGTTAAATTTTAAGAAATAAATTTATTAAATAAAAGCTTTGAATCTCTTTTAAAGTTTGTTACTAAAAAAAGTGTTATCTAAATAAAGTAATAAAAATATTAATAGCTGTATTATGTTATACAAATATATGAATTTTTCCCAAAAAACCATTAGCAATTGGTGACTCTAACAGCCTGACGAAGAAATGGTTGATCCAAAGAAGAATATGTGAAAAGAACGTAAGAGTTGAAAAAAGAAAGAAATAGGAAATGAATAGACGAACATTAAAGAAGATAGAAGAAATACGTAGATGTAGATTTTTTTTTAAAAGAAAAAATGATGGTAGGGGTGGAATCACGCCAACAGCATAAGGTCATACATATATACAGACGAATCACATTGCTGAAACATGTTATCTCAACATATTACCTAACACTCAATGTAACTTACCTTTACTAGGACCTCAATATGAACCGTAGTATTCTAAAAAAAAGCTATTCCTACGCCACTTATGTATGAAAGATAACCTTAAAATACTAATGGAACGAATGTATACTAAACGATATAAAACTATAAGTTAACGATATAATATATAATGATATAATACATATAAAAATATACCCGGAAAAAAATCGTTTGAAAAAAAAACGCGCTGCTGTTGGCGTAAAAGAACCCTAGAAGTGAAAAGATAGGAAACGGCTGTATCGATATTGATTGGATGTTTGTTAATGAAGAAGGAATATGCGACACAAAACGTTATTTACCTCGTCGTTGTTAGCATCCACCCACTGCAAAACATTTCAACATTAGTCACTGTCTCAAACAAAATCATCGCTTAATAACACGGTACAAACGAAAAACAACAACAACAACAAAACAATAAACGGTTACTAAATTAGGGAGAATAAAAACGAGAAAATTTAAAAAAAAAAACAAAAATATTCAAAAGCATTTCATTGAGAGCTTTTCGTAAAAAAGAAAAGAGAAATTATTGCTTTACGTATATATTACTTTTAATCTTTTTTATATTTAATTTCTATAAGCCACAAAGAATATGAAATAGCTGTTTGGTTGTTTTTTCATTTTTCAAAGCATTCTTATTTTTTTTTATATTATATCAATTAGTGTTTCAATTTTCATTAAACGAATAAAAAAGACATCGATACACCGAATCAGAAATGTGTAATTTTAATCCAAACAGTTGCAAAATTTGAAAAATGAAAAAAATATATATACTGGATTAATCTTAAATAGAACACACGCAGAATTAGAATATCCAAAATACAGTAGAATTATATGTAGTATATACAGATATTATTTGAATAAAATATATCTTAAATCTAAAATGGATTTCGATGCGCTTTTCAATAGAATAAAATTTGAAAAAAAAAATGGAAAGACTCGTCGGGCCTTGCAATAAAGACATTTCACTTATTAAAAACGACTTAAATGGAATATACTTTTCAACATTTTTGAAAACGGTTAACATTTTTAGGTGAGTTTTTTTGCTACTGTCTAAAAATAAAAATATCCACAACCTTTATTTTGATTTAACCAAAAACTTACAACTGATCACTTTTATAGCAGAAATACTATGTCGCTAACCAAAGTATATATTTTAATAAAAGAAAAAAAACAATAGAGCTAAAAAAAATTATCTATGATTATTTCAAAAAGAAATGGAATGTTCCCTAGTATCTACGGTAATATTATTAATAATATGACAATGAATAAAACTACACTCAAAAATATTCTGTCAATGGTACATCAAGTATACCAGATGCCTTTGGGGTCCACTCAAACCTATCCAATCTAATCCAGAATTATTTTGTATTGATTAAATACCTCATTTCCATGTTGTACACAGACAGACAGCAGAATAACTATGTACAAATCATTATTAAATTTTAATTGTGCCAATATATAAAAATTACCAAGAAAAAATTGGAAAGAATTTCAGTAAGTATTGAATAGTAATAACATATGAATGTATTGTGAACAACATATATGGGCACCGTGGACAACAGCAGCCAGCCATCACCACGTTTTTCAAGTGTCGATTGAATATTCACATCAGTGGTGTGATATTTTTTAAGAAATGACTACATTAATCCCTACTCGAGTATAGTGATGGCCAAGAAAGATGATAAACACTCAGATGAATAAATGTTTTGTAGAAGTCTCAGAAATTGACAACTACACAATAAATGACAACTTCACACTACAGATTGTTCACGCATAGACGGCCGGCTAATTGCCGGGAGTCTGGGCCTGGCCTAATTGCGCGCCGCGCGTACATTGTAAAATAAGTTCTTTAATGCTTGTATTTCCGGTCGGTCACTATTGAATAAATGGCTGTACGTTCACGAAGTCCGATTTTAATTTAAATATCCAACACAGATGTCTATCATTCTACAATAGAATGGTCCAATACAGCTTGATTTCCACCTCCACCCCATTTCAACCCCCTAGCCTTAGTTTAGAATCTCTCATAATCGAATTTATGGTCACCACACTCTTTAAATAAGATTGAAACAATTTGATTTTTTTTAATGCTAGACAATATTGGCCAGGTCCATTCATTCAGACTTCTACTCCGGGCGGGAGCTACTATGTTCTAATGTAAATGCTTACATGAATATGTTAAATATATATGTATGTATGTATGTAGTTTACGACACTGCAGAGGTATTCAAACAGTACATTAGTAAAGAATCATTCTACCTTCTAGTATTATAAAATACATTTAAATGAACTATATATTAATGAATATTTTTTATACTATCAAAGCAGCAATATCACCCGTCCACGACGCAGGCGACACTCATCTCTATTTTTACAGATATAAAACCGAAAATTCTATTTACTACCTGTTGTAGATATGCCCAAATGCATAAGGCTGAAAATAGCATATCTCATAACCTTCTATAGACCTTCATTTAGTAGTGAGATATCATAATAAAACACACTCAAAACTATGCCTTGTAAATGCAATGAATGACTTAAATCTATTAATGTCCAAGCTACAAGCTAGTTATGTTGCCGTTATTTGGCGACATTAAACATAATATTATATTTTTAATTGTGACTCTCATGGAAACCAAACTTGTAATGTCCAAAGAGGGTTTTATATGGAAAAAATCTCTCCCTAACACTCCAATCCTAACTCCCATCCCTCCTCCTTAACCGACAATTACCTGACTTTAATTCCTACTAATGGTCTAGCTCTCTTAACGATCGCATATCCAAATAACAGTAGCATTCCCAAAGAACACTGATACAACGTCATATGACCAGAATTAATCGAAATTGGCAATTTGAAGAAACAATTTGAACATTGGTATCGGCGTCAGAATAATATTCAGTAGATATATTGTGACATAATAATGTATTTATTTTCATAAAAGCTGCCAATTACCAATTAACTATATAACTCTGGTCATTAAACTAATCATCATTAATCTTTACTGAAAATCCAGCTTCAGATTAGATGTTCCCTAGGAGGGTGTAACTTGCTCTAACCCAACTTACAAAGGTGTTTACATAAGTCTACCTCTCCCTTGCTCGTCTCAAATCTTCCTAACCCTTCCCAACTCCTAGGATTCCCCCCCCTCATCACCACTTTTCCAACCCCTTCCCGCAAGGGCCTACTCGGCCTCGACACGCAAGTATTCTACCTTGGTGATCTTCTTGGGATCCGCGGTGCCCGTCTCCAGCAGCTCCACCTTCTGGTAGACGTTGGGCGAGTTGAGCCAGCGGGTGCGCTCGCCGGTCTTGCCGCCTCCCTTCTTCCACAGCCTGGTAGGGGATGAGCATCATGATATGAGTCATCTCATATCAAAGGCGGCAATTTCCAGTGTTGTATTTTGTTAGAAACAACAAATAAAATGTTCTTTCAAGAAATATGTATTCCATTGTATGGACCTTTCATGGCATATATTAACAACTTTTTATTATTTTTAAACCTCTTATATGAATGACTACGGCTGTGGGATATTGCTGGGTTAGTCACCTCATGTATCGCTCTACAGGAGCTTCACAGAGTAACAGAATGACGTCAATACATCAATATTGTCCAAAAGTGGATATTGTCGCTTTTGATATTATATGACTAATATTCTCAAATTTTTGTTTATTTTTTTATTACCTCCCTGATGTAAGTGGTGAATAGGTCACCTACATGTCAGAACCAAAATTATAATAATTATTATTATACGCCAGAGCACCCATAGGCAGGCAGAGAGCACCTAATGCTACAATTTCGATTCTTCCAGCGATACACATCATTAGTAATATAACATCTCAGAACATCATACACAACAACTGTTACACATAGGAAACATCCAGAAAGGTTGTTCTATGTTAACCAGACGGCTGATAAACAACATATACACATATAAATAATATACACGTTTCTTTATACACCCAGACACAGAATAAATACTTTTGCTCATCACACAAGTATTTATTGAATATACATATATTCTCCATATTGATTGATAATTAGATATGTAATGAAAGCAAGTTGGAATCGACTCTACTATATCAGGACAGTAGAGTGGAAGATAGAAAGCGATCCTTACCCCTGCTTGTACAACTCCTCCTCCTCTAGAAGGTAGCCGAGCGAAGATACGGCAGGCGGGACCTCCACGTCGTTCTTAGGCTTCGGTACGTCGTTCTAGAACATTCCATTTGTTATGTTACCATTGTATGTTACTTGACACAGTATCAAGGGACTAAGGTTCCATATAAGTTGTTTATAACTTATTATATTTACTTTTTAAAAAAAGTAACATCACACCTATAATCTTTGAAAGTTTAGGCAGAGGAGTGTTTTAAGAGTTTCACCAGTAACGTTTAAGTCCCATGGAATAGGTGGTGTGCTTATTGCCATACACAGGATACAATTTCAGACTCTGAGTCACTACCAGTAATTCTAAATTAGAAAAATCCCCGATTCGGGATTTGAAACCAGGACCTCCCGATCGTCACTCGCGCTTGCAACCATTTGAGGCAGTTTATTTATTTAGAATTATTTATCATATCTTTATTTAGATTAACAATACGGCATTAAGTCCCTTAAAGTCCCTTTAAGTCCATTTAAGCCTCTAGTAACACACATGAATCAGTGTTATCTAATAGAAATTAAATTAATAATCTCAAGTGAACCTTGAATCCTACAAACAGTTGAAAAGCTGGTGCAATATACACTGACCATATTAAGGGAGCGTGACCAATGTATATTGCATGAAGGTGGAATCGCATCACACATTGTGTATGACTGAAAATTGCAAAGCAGCTTTAATGTAATTATTAACTACCCATTCTCGTAGGTATAGGCTGCGCGGGGAGAATTGGGTAACTGGGGGAGACGGAGAGAGGGGGGCTTATAGGGAGTCATTAAGGAGAAATGGGAATGAGCAAATTGTGTGTTAAATTTACTATCAAAATAATATTTGCATATACAACTAGCTCCATCTAGTACGCCGCTATGTGAGTGTTTACCTGCATCTGTCATCTATGTAATTAAGAAATATAAATAGTTTGTCTACAAATAGCCAGTCAACACATTTTATTAGGGAGGGGGCATATGGAGAGTGGTTAAGGAAAGTGCGAATGAGGGGAATTGAGATAGAGTGAAGACATTTGGACTTTGTGGAGGTGTGGCGGGGAAATGGGAAGAATAAGGGCGAATGGAGGAGACTGGGGGCAACTAGACTGAGATTGACAGGAAGTAGGTAATGGGAAGATTGAGGTTAAATAGAGGAGAGTGGGGACAAATGGGAAGAGTTTGAAGGGAAGGTACCTTGACGAGCGGGTGCCGGTAGACATGGCCGGTGCGGAAGCCGGCGTTGTCCAGCATGCGCATGAGCGCCTCGAAGTCGTCGCCGCCGACGCGCCAGCGGCCGCCCTCAGCCGGCGCGCGCCGCGACGCCTCGTACATCTGCGCGTCATCGTCACCTTCGTCAGCCTATCACCGCCCACCGCTGGGCGCACGCCTCTCCGAGGCACGCCACTAACCATTACAATAGCGCAACATGAACTAATAATGTTATAATTAGTGTTATTAATTCACTTCAATCTCGGCTGTATGCGGGTTGTGTCTATGAATTAATTGTCGTATTGTACTTGTTTCTACATAAATATTAAATACTTATGGCCCACTAGCGATCGAAATTCGATCGTAAATCATAAAAATATCAGTTTGAGCGCTGTCTAGGTTGTAAATCTTTCCTCTGTGATACTTATTGACAACAATTAGTCTCATATCTGACATTGACAATGGGCAAACGGGACGCAAATAATAAACGGTTTATTTATTTCAATTTAAAGTATTTGTAATATATATTACACATACATTAAATGTTAAAGACAGACAATATAAATCTGACCTTCAATTTGACCACAGACATTAACCATAAACGAAAGAGTAGGTATATATGCTTGACATTTCATGACACTGCAGTCAAATAATATAATATTAATTAGTTAGACTTTAACAACATACATACATGAGAGGATAAGTGCCGAATATTTAATCTATAATAATGGGAAAATCAAAATTTATGAAACTTTGCATGTATGTATAATAAGAGAACTATCCCCTTTATATATTAAAGTTTCTTTGAAGCACGTTTGGCTAATATGGGTTAGTTTTTGGTATACTTTTTCTTTCCCGAAAACGCTGTAATAAAAGTACTGTTCCAATGCAAATATTACTTTACATAGCTCACATAATTGATATTATCGATAAGACAGACTTGCCTAAAATGACTAAGTTGTTACTATAAACTTTTTTTACATCGGACCCGTCGACACACGTCTGTATAGTGTGGTATCTATGTGTGGGTGCAGTAGTGTGCGTTGCG
>DWME01005474.1:0-14832 GCA_018244795.1 Parelbella ahira ahira | reverse complement strand
GTAGTACCCGACCCGGGATTTGAACCCAGGATCTCCCGATCGGCAGTCGCGCTTGCAACCACTCGACCAACGAGACAGTCCACGTACTAATAAAGTATAAAGTCTTGTTTAAACTATGGCGATGTTTGAGAGACGCGGCATCTGGTACTGGGCTTTGTGGATTAAAAAGATGATACACATTTAATCCAATAAGTTCACAAAATAAAGAAAGGAACTTCCCCTCCCCAATGTATCTGGATTAAGGGCAATGTGGCACATGGTGATGGACATATGCCCGATGTGCAGTTCACTACTACAAATATTCATCCAATGTCAAAACTCACAAAAGTTGCTATTTAAACACCTGGGAATGAATAAAGTCATTTTATCTTTCATAATATACCATACGTCTTATTTCAAATTCGTCAGCTTTTTGGCCGACTGATATATCTTTTCGCGTTGCGACTCTATTGGAGCTGCGTGGGGATTGCGTGTCTCGAGGACTTCAGCTCGAGCAGTTCAAATTCGCTGCGACTCTAATGGTTATACGCGGGGATAGCAGACCTTGAGATCGATCTCTCTCCATCCAAACAGTTTCAGTGGCAAGTTGCACCGATTAGCCGTAAGGATTCATCAAAAATATGCTATACAGCAATGGGGAACTAACGAGGAACATCTGGTAGGTGAGCGGCGGGATGCCCCCGTTGACGCGGATGACGGTGTCGGGCTCCCACAGCGTGTGCGAGACGTGCTCGAAGCACGTGACGCCGATCTGACGGCACGCCGCGCGCACGCAGTCGTCGCGCGCGCGCCACACCGGCTCGCAGTCCTGCTCGAAGCACACCTTGCGGATACCTGCCGAGTGCCGGCCCGTACGGACAGCTCACTGGTGCATCATGGCATATGTAACAGTACGGCAGAGAGCGTGGATGTAAGTGTGGCATTTTTATACCGAACTCACTGATCGGGCGTGCCAATATTTAAAGTGCAAGGACTTATATCTCTGTAAATATCTGTATCTTAAAACTTTGTTCAGGTTTTTCCGCATATGATGTTCCCATTCATGATTAGGATTTCAGTTTAGCCACACGACCATCTATGTATGGATAATTTACTTATAATTTTCATCCTTAGCTGTCATGTGACAAAGCCAGTAAAATATTTAAAGATAAGTTCAATGCAAAAAGAACACTAGAGAAACTGAGAAATTCGGAGAAAACTTAATAATCTTTTTCGTGGTAATTACTTACAACATAATATATTGTATTATTCGTTACAGGTCGGTTCCTAGTATGACTAGTATGGCCAAATCACCTCGTTGTCCTTCGCGCTTCACAATGAATACAAATTACTGTTTACCACTACGAATTATGAAGATAAATATTCTGAATTGTCTTACCAAACTCCTCCCAAAGACGCCTGATGATGACTTCCGGCTTGCCCTTCACCATGAGCAACTTGCCTCCATATTTCTTGAATTGGCTGTTCAAGTCCTCCAATGCCTCCAGCAAATATCGCATACGGTTGTAGCCGACTAGCTTTGTGCCTGAATAAATTCCAGTTATTTACAGAATTAGTCTAGCTTAAAAACATCGGTAGGTGTACATAATATGTAATTTACACACAATATAGACATTTCGATACCATACTAAACTAAGAAAAACTTAAAAAATGACTGTTCGAGACAACTCAAATATCCGTTACAAATTACTTTAGTAAATGTTAATAATATTAGAATACGGGTAATAATTTAACGTTGTAATTCTTTTTGTTAGAACAAAGTTTTTTCTTTTTTGAAACAGTGTATGCTCACCAGCGGTCTCTCCGTCAAAAATGAAGATGGGAAAGAACGGCACGGTGCGGTCCTGCAGCGCGTTGAGCATCGCGGGGTTGTCGTGCAGACGCAGCCCGTGACGGAACCAGAGAACGCTGCCTCCCAACATCTTAGTAGTTCAGATACTAAAACCGATCACACACAACTTTCATCCTCATGGACAAATGTTCGGATGAAGTGATGACGTTAGTTAAAATACAACATTAATATTAAAAATATGACTGACCAAAACTCATCTTAATTGACCAAACAGGTCAGATATTAGCTGGTGGGGGAGTCCTAAGCCTCCGAAAGAGGCGTGCGTGTATAACTATAGTGATCAATATAGAAGAATAATGCAGCCTGAAAGAATAGAAGAATGGAAGAATAATTAACACTTGTTTCTCTCTGCTCTCGTAGATCCAGTGGTTGCAAGCGTGACTATCGATCGAAAGTCCTGGCTTCGATCACTACGGGTACTATTGCGAGTATTATTGCGTTTTTCTAACTCGCAATTCCTAATAATACCTCGTAGTAGCTCGTAGCTAGTAATCAAAGCTTGTTTCAGTTATGGTAATAAAACTAACAACAAACTTCATAGTCTTCAATCGATCCCAGTACGAATGCAAAACCATGAATAAATGTGATCAAAACAAGACGCAAAACAAACACGTGCCCAGTAATCGCAGTTGCAAGCGATGCATTTGAGTGACAGCTCACGGGCGGACCGCCCGCGGGCGCTGACGTAAAACAGAGAGAGGCCGTGTCGCGAACAGGACGTGCGACTTACCTAAGCAACAATTGACAGGAGGCGACAAGCTCAGTATTCATCCACACGTGCCCATCTCCATATTATCATGTATCTACAGATATCTATGTATCTGTGGGTACCTATGTACACACTAGTCGTTTCAGCAGTGGACTGACACTGGTTGCTGATGATAACGGTGCAGTAAAAGGCGAAACATAACCACCAAGGTTTCACAAATACTCAATAGCAGTTTGGTAAAATCCATTTGTTCTTTATGTAGTCGATCATAATTATTTAATATAAAACTGCGCGTTAAGGATCAACGGAAGTGAAACGAAATGTTGTGTTGTTAATAAATACATTATTATTTTCTCTGGTGTTTTATCTAACTCAGAAATATGTTAAACCGTTACATCAATTGAAAAATTCTGACATAATCAGTAAAACACGTTACAATCATCATAACCATCGTCAACCATTTTAATGTTTCATTGTTAGAATGGGATTGCACAGATTTTCTTCATCACAGAGACCATTAACATCCTTATCTCCTCTCCATGTTCGCCAACAACTTTTTTCTTATTTGTTAAAAACGCCTCCAGACGGAAATTTGAAGCATACGTTAACAAAGGTCCTGTGACAAAGCGCAAAATCAACGCCCTATCAACATGTTCATGACACTTGCGTTAAAGAAACGCAATGAACTTTATTGCACGTCTATATTAGCTTGGGTTGTATGTATGTATGTATGTAACGGAGTCTTTGAGCTCAATTTTCACCGATTTCCAGAAGTCTGATTAATTTGGAACTTTTCACACGTACGAGTATCAAGGACCGATCACAATGCAATAATTTGATAACGGTTTGGGGCAAAAATAACCACAATGATAAAAGTGGGTCCCATTGGTCTCTGAGGGCGATTGATTTTGGATCAATTCCCGTTGATCAATCAAACGGAGACCACTGAGTGGTTCCTTCTAAAAAAACCTAAATAATTAATTTTTTATGAGTTGGTCACAGACTGAAAAATAAATAATAGTTTAAATAAACTAAAAAAACCCGCTTTTATTGCTAATCGAACTAAAAACTAGAAAATAATTTTTAATGACTAAGATTACATTACATGCGTAGAAGGTCGAACAATCAATCATAATGCATCGCCTCAAACTAAAATTATAATAACATTTAAGTTATTAACAGAATAATTCAATTCAGAGTAAAAAGCGTGAGGTGCATTTTACTAGTTCATAACTATCCTGTCGTAGATGGTGGCCAATAGAATGATCGTAATATTTAAAATATCAAGCACCTGTACGAGCATCCTGTTCTCATCTATCGATATAACCATACTGTCCCGAAAACCAAAACAAATGAATTCTGTGGCCTGCTAACGAAATTACAAACTTCATATAAGTTCTCGAAATGACAGTAGATTCAAACGATATGGTAAATTATACGGAGCGTTTTCGAAACTTATGCTTCATAGAATTTTAAATCTACTGTCGAGAGAGCATGTATCGGCCATACAGCAGATGAGTGACGGCATACATTGGCAGATATTGTAAGGTATGGTCCATATACCCCATCGGGATAACTAACAAGTACATTTTATTACCTCTCAGTATGTCATCATAAATAAGCTGCAAATACATTCATGTTAACAAACATATTATCACGCCTACTTGTCTTACGTGTAATCAAATGACAAGCATCAACTGATCGTAACCCATAAAGACTTTAATGCCTATTACCCAAAGGGTTTGGCAGTCACTAAAGATTTCTAGTGACCGCAAGGCTGGCAAAATTTGAAGTTGAACAACAGTACAGTTACTCTACACAAACTTAGTAATCTCATAGGTATGTACGTATTTTACTTTGGAAATATGTTTAAGTTGCGAACTAAAATCGCGTAACTTAAACCAACAAATACACTGTTACCAAAGCCTGAAACTAATTACTGAACTTGTTTGTTTCTGAACTAAATTGCGAAACATATAAAATTGATTTACATTTTATATACTCGTTGAACTGCCTTAGTCCTAACTGGACAGGTAGTAAATGATAATATATTTATAACAAATGGCGATATGAAAGTGATTAAATAATATGTATCCGCTTAATACGCATATGTTTTCGTGATGATCCGAGTAGTTTTAAACCTACACGAGGTCCTATATTATGAACTCTCGCCAATTGCAGCGAGATCGCGACGGCGATATGCCAGAGTACGGTAAGAAACTCATACACTTCAGACTGTCCGAACTCATGCTTTTCTTAGCGCCTAAACATAACAGAGATACCTATCATGATAAAAATTATTTTAAGAAGGACTGATAAATTTATATTAAATGCGATTCAATAATATCGGTGACTTGTTACGTAGGGCTTCAGTAAAGGGTTAGATGATTGAAGTTTTTATGAACGAGAAAACTGTTGTAATTCTACGGCTTTCCAAACTTTTCGAAGAAACCTTTATTTACCAATAACCGCCTGCTTGGAACAAAGAAAAATAAATGGTGGAAAAAATGGTGAAAAATTTTCTCACAAACATTTTATTTTATTGAGTTTTTACCAGCTGAGGTTATAAGTAACTTTTATCGGGTTGTCTGTTTGCAAAAGTCATCATATATACTTGTACATTAAACGTACTTTTGACTTTCTTTTAGGATGTGTCCGGTTTCACCATGTTACCTACGCCTACACTCACCCTTTCCGAGTCCACCGTGGACACTCGCTATATGCATCTGTTTCTTCTTTCTAATATCATTCATTCTTTCTTTATGCCTAAACCATCTAAGCACTACTATTTTGATATTAGTTATAACAACTTCTTAGACAATACATCGTTCTCTTCGTCATTCGTACTATTCTTCTGTATGATTGCTGGGTTACATCGTCAACAATGTAAAGAAAGCCCAATTGGGTGAATTAATGGCCCACCACCATACGTCTGTCCAAAAATGACAATTTCCAAAGAATACTAGGTATAGTTACAAGAAGAAAAACAATATCTCTAACTTAACGGGTAAATGTAAAAAATTACAAAAATTACTCCAATTTGCAAGACATAAAAACCCAATAACAAACTGGTAATAAACCTATGCACTCAAGTCTTTTGTTCGCGCCGTGTAATAGTTCGCAATAGCACGACGACGGCGCAAATACATAACTCCAATTTACATAATTGAATAATACGAGCTACACGTTACAAAGGTATGAGTGTAGTGACGAACAGATTGGCAGTTGGCACATATTGAAAGTATGCAACATAAATCCAAAGAAAAAAAAGAATTGATATAGGAAAAATAAACGTGTAATAATAAAATAACAGTAATCGACCCATTTGTCATTCCACTGTTGGAATATGGGTCTCCTCTCATTTTGAAAGGGTTAAGGCCATAGTCTGCCACGCTGGCCAAGTGCGGGTTGGCAGACTTCACACACCTTAGAATTTTTTTTTGTGTATTCTAGTGTGCAGGTTTCCTCACGATGTTTTCGTTCACCGTTAACAAGTGATATTTAAATTTAAAAAGGCACTTTTATAAAGAGGTGCGCGCCATGGATTTAAACCCAGCACCACCGGAGTGAGAGGCCGAATTCTTAACCACTAGGCTATCACGGTTTAAAAAAAAAACGTGTGAAATTCGAAGGAAATAAAATATGGGGATATTTGAAATTCGAACGCTAACACATCTCGAATGACAGAGAAGACTCTTGAAATTGAATGAGCGCGAATAAAACTCTACATTCATGTAACTATGAATATAATAAAACCTCAACTTGGGCAAATTCAATAAAGCAGGAAAATAGGTTATTGGATAGGCGGTGTCAGATTTCATGAGTAATTGATTCTAAAGCAGATTGTGACGTGGACACCTAAAGTAATCATTTCTGACATAAGTATTATGCAAGAAATACAATTACATTATGTATAAATAAACAAAGCTGTATTACGTAATGACTCTAGTCTTACTTTTCTATTGTTTTAATACAAAAAGAAAAAGCTGTATATACTCGTCTATTGCTGTGATTAAAATGAGAAAAATAATTAAACCTTTTTTAATTATTAATAGGTAAAACGAATTTTCCACATGTTAGACTTCTTCACATCTCAGATTCTATGAAATTTGTCATCTCGCACTCGGCCAGCGTAGCCATCTATAACCCTTAACCCTTGTCGTTCTGAAAGGAGACCCGTGTTCAACAGTGCAACGATTAAATGTTTGATGATTGATGATTGATGATGAAGAAGATGAGGTACCTATATAGTTGTTTATCTGAAGACAGTATTTACGAAATGTTTATAGCTTAGTCACAGAGCGCAAGATATGCTTCATCCATAAGACGTTCCAATACCTTCTAGAAAATTGTAGATGGCAAAAGAATATGACGAGAAATCTGTACCTACTTAGTTTTATCATTTACGAGAACATTCATTGTCCTCATAACCAACGCATTTATTGAAAAAATACGCTGATATAACAAAGAAAAATGTACCAGTCAATTACAAAACAGGAAGCTGCCAAGAGTCATGATATAATATTTTTATTATTACATACATATATGTATAGGTACATTTCAGTTTCGTCTCGTTAATAAATTTATAATAATCTATACGACGATAAAAAAAACATGTTATGCGAAAGTCGCTCTGTTGTCTATTACATTTTAAATAAAAAAACCGTTGAACGGACGTAATTGAAACTTGGCAACACACGGAGGTTCCGAAATATTTACTTTTCTAATCAAACAAAAACATTAAAGCATTGAGTGATTAATTTAAATATGGTAACTAATAATTTAATTATTAAAGCACTAAAAATGGCACTAACTTCGTATGAAACCAGAAATGTTCTATGAATGAATGAATACTAGACTACCAAAAACTAGACATAGACAAATTATTCTAGAATAACTCCATAAGGTTTTCTAAGAAAACGTCAAGACGTAGGCAACGTTCAGCACCAATTGAATTAAGAAATCATTTAAAATTAAATTTTCTTGTTAAAAAATAGACAATAAAATTCATTTGATTACTTTTAAGTAATACAACAGTTAATTCTTACCAGCCTATATTTACCTATAAATATTACATTAATTATTATTTATAAACTGTAGCGAAAACCTTCCCAAAAATCGTTTTATTTATGTTTACGTAGAGTGCAAAACAATGTTCTATTTTTTGATTAAAAAAAACCAGTTTGCACCGGTTATCGAAGACAATCATCTTTAAATATTGTATTGTATAATTATCAAATCAACATATTATTAGCATTGTATTTTTAATGTTGTTTTTATTGCATTAAGATAAAGCAATTATTTTCATAATAATTTAAGAAATGGGTGGGAAAACTCACAACTTCAGGAATTTCAAAGCCCGTCGGACAGGTCCCACCGGAACGGCACTTGAAACAGGACTGAGCGCTTGAGCTAGGTAGGAGAGTTTAGCGCGACTCAAAAACAATCACGTAACAGTCGATAAATGTTTCCAGAATGTTCTACAATACGACTAATGCGACAACAGGTCCAGGAAATTTTCCTGGGATAACATTGGATGGAAACAAATTTGTACTTTTTCGATTCCTACTAAATCTACAAACTTTCGCGAAACATTCTACTTTTTGACGAATTCATGACATGAGCATGAAATAATTGTATATCTTTATTCTGTAAGCTTACACCGCTGATTGGGATAAGTAACTTTCTGTCTAGATAATGCAACATCAGAATATGATGTTTTTCAATCAAGGAGTTGCAAAACCTAAAGATGTATCTGAATTTGGAAATTGTAACTATAGTCATATTGTTTTCTAGGCTAAAGGAAAGAATTGTCGTCCTTTGCATTCTGTTGCGATCTTTATTCCACATAAATCAATAATTACTTCTGTAAACTATTGTAATCTACTGATCACTAAGTCCTGAAAAAAATATATGCTACATTATTTTACTTTCCTTCTAAGCTTTTATCCTGTTGAGTGTAAGCTTTTGGTAACCCGAAAGTCACCGATATCACACAATAGGCAGCCTGTCAACTCCAGGGCCAGGAAAACAAAAACTTTTCATACAATCGAACCCTACTGCCACGTGCTGAAGTCGCAAAAGGTCCACTTTAAATGGCAACCTAAATACAAGCCTGTTTGACAAGTAGGTAGAAACAGTACTGCACGTTTCAAAACATTGTTTTTACGAGTAATTTTAAATAATATCAGCTAGCAGCCAAAGCGCCCGTTAAACGTTTTTGAACTGCCCTAAAGTCTCCGATAAGGTTTTATCAAACCATCAAAATTTTTAAATTTCACGAGACACAGAATCTAAAACAGTAAAACTAACAAAACGGAGGGACTTACCTACAAACTGTTACTATTTTTATATAAACACGCTACGGTTAGATTCAAAGAGCTAACGTTGGAGCTGAGTGATGTGCTATTGGAGAGCCCTATTTACAGCAATGGACGGGAGTAGGCTGATGATGATGATGATAACGTATTTTCCGAGGTTACGCAGAGAGCACAGAGAGATAATTTTTTTTAGCTTTATAGAATTAAGAAACCTTCTATTGATTTCATATATGTACACCCTATTGACTTATTATTCTAACTCCCTCATCAGCCAGGATCTGACCTATTTTGTCAAGATGGCAGAATTTTGGTGTCCCTCGGCAACTGCAGTCATCAACATTCGTATTCTATTAGTATCTATCAACAATTTTATTTTGCCCTTTCCACTTTGATCGTGATTCGTGCAACTAAATCTTTCATAGTCATATACGTATTGTGAGTTGCCGTCAATAAAAAACGTGTAAATTCTGCAAGGATATGAGTTTAAAATTATTTTCACCACTATCACACCCGTCCATGGATTTATACCGAAAGCGTTTCTGAGTACCATTTTGGTCGAAAACATTTTGGGCCATGTAATGTATGATTGGCCAGTGAGCCAGGACTACTAACGTAGGTACAATCTTAATTCAAACCTTGGAGGCTCGAACAATATTGAGGTCGCGGAGAACTACAAAAACCTAGTATCACAGACAATTACTTATAACCTGTGTGATGATATAATTATTATTACATCAACCCTCCAGGTCTCTTATGCAGTATCTTCACATGTGCATGGTATTAAATAAAATTAAATAATGTTTAAAAAACGCAAAACAAATATGTATGTAGTTTATTGTATCCATATTGAAGCATAGGTATTTTCAATCCACAATTTTTTTTTAACAATATAAAACTAGTAATTGCATAGTGTATGATAGGGATTACTGTAGAGCCCTTTTGACCCTTGAGTTAAAAAGGATCTTATGGGACATTACTTCATTTACAGGATTTCCTACCTGAAAAAAGGAATTTTTATATTTTATACTTCATATCCAAACCTCAAGGTAAATGTATCTTCACAACTTATAGATTTATTTTAAAATGTAGAAAACAACTAACAAAATATGCATGCACATGATACATAAAAACTTAGCAAAGACAGGAACCAGTATTGAAATAAAATGCTGTTTTAAATTCTAGGACACAGGATAATTATTAAATATGTATATCAAATTTTGCTGAATCAAAGCTGATATGAAAAATCTACATCAACAAAAATAAACTTTTATAGCCATAATAATACTTACAGTGCAATGTCAAGTTACATAACAATGTACCTTTAAAGTAAATGACACAAATGTATTTTAAAATAATTGCCTTACACAAAATTTGTGCCAAATAGTATTTTTAATTGTTTATTTACCTTGTATAGATCTCTGCCTACCACTTTGGGGAAATAGTAGTGATGTTTTGTTCTCATATTATATGATAGGCTCATGTTGATTGAGGCTGTTTCCATCTGAGTGAAAATATGATAATAGTTAGTTATTAGAAAAGTTATCTAATAATAAAGATACATATGAAGTTAAAACTAAGTCACAGTTACACTGTTATAATCTGTTGCACACATTACATAATACATATACTCCTATTTATAGAACTGAAGGTAGTAGGTGTCAATAAACATGACAACAGAGTAACAATACCAGTTGCCCAGAAGAAGTTTTATTCATTTATAATGAATACTTAACTACTATAATTATAAAGATTATTTAAATGTAAATGTAATTATTATGTCTTCAAGTATGTTCTCATACATAAAACAACACAGAGCAAGTGATGATACCAGTTCATTCATCAATGTAATATTGTTTTCCTTACCATAAAATAGAAATATAAAAATAAAAGAATACTGACTGCCTCATTGGTCGAGTGATTGCAAGCGGGACTAACAATTGGGAGGTACTGGATTCAAATCCCGGGGGAGGTACCATTATATTTTTCTAATTTAGATTATCTAGTAGTAACTCGGAGTCTGGATCTGTGCCCGGGGTATGGCAATAGTCTCACCACTTATTCCATGGGATGTAAACGTTACTGATGTAACGTGGGAGTGTATACACTCCTCTGCTAAAAAAAACATATAAAAAAGTGGAATTTGGAAGAGTATATATATGTGACTGATTTGCAAGAAAACGAATATATCAAAAACCATATTTTTAGAGAACAACGTCACGCCTGTAATCCCCGAAGGGGTAAGCACAAGAGTGTAGTACACTCCCATGTTCCACCAGTTACATTTAAGTCCCATGGAATAGGTGGTGAGCCTACTGCCACATGCAAAGCTTACAACCGCACAACCAAAGAGGCAGTCAGTACTTAATAACATTTACAATATTTTAATTCTCTATATATCACTTTTTACAATTCTGTGTTCCTTCTTTAACCCTCAACATCAATTGTTTATTATTTAACATTTCACTTATTCTTTTTAATAATCATTTGCCAACCAAAAAGTATGCATAAATTGAGTATTAAATAATATAATTCTAATATTATTACATTTTGTAACGTTATAAAAACAAATACAATGTAAATATTGCAAAATATTATGAAATTATTCAATGGGACCACTTATCAAGCTTTTTCACTTTTCCAATTTGTTTTAAGTGAATTAAAATTGTTTTGTTATTCACACTGAAGCCTGCCGCTAGGTCAGAAGTGTTTTGGGATTGATCCCCTTTCGTGATCACCTTTAACTCTCCATTGTCAACAAGGGTCTGCGGCCGACCATGGGATAGGTTCTGAAGGTCGTAATTTCCAGAAAGAAAACATTGGAACCAAAAGCATACCATGCTTTCTTTTACATTCCCTTCTCCATACACATCATTAATCCTTTGAGCTGTTTCTGCAGCATTGGAGTCCAGTTTGAACTCATATCCGTAAATAACACGATATTTCGAATTTTACATCTTGTGAACAAAATGAAGTCAAAGAAAAATTTAATAGTGGAAAAACATGAAGTACAAACTATGAAACAGAAATACACCAACCTAAATTTGAAATTTATTTGAATTTGAAATTCCCAACCAAACCCTAGATATTTGAGGTAAAAGTGGCCAATTCATCAAAACACTAATTTCATATGTAAGCACCTAATATTTAAAAAAATAGCACATAGAGTCTGGTTTATTCTATTTGTACAGAAATATAGCTGGACAAAAGTATCGGCTGCCTAATTGCTCAAGGGGTTATAAGCACCACTGCTGGTCAGGCAGTCCTGTGTTCAAATTCAGAGTATGGAACTATTCGATTTTTTTATCTTAGAATTTCTGTTAGTAACTCAGAGTCTGGATCTATGCCTGGTGTATAGCAAAGGGTTCACAACGATATTCCATGGGATGTAAACATAACTGGTGAAATGTTGGAGTGTACAGTCCTTTGCCTACCCCTTTGGGGACTACGTGATGTTACGTTTTGTAAAAATATATTAAGCAAATTAATTATTTTTATCAGATGCATTAATCATTTGCATTAATTTACATATATAATCCGGAACCAATATTTTTAGACATGAAGTAGAGCTGTTATCGCTTATACTGTCATACACTAATATAGTATTAATACAAAATATAAGAGAAAAATTATTTTATAAAAATTTTGACTAACAAAATATACGTTTTCAACTATGGTGATAGGAAGAAACAGGTTTTTCAATTCATATGGTTCATACTCAAAGTCACATTTAAAGAAACTAAATACTATTAAATGTTTTTTGTAAACTTACCTATGATGATCCATTTCTCGATTGCCTATTTGCTAGCCTTATTCTCCCTACGAAATTATTAATCACAAAGAAACTTATAGTTAATCTCTTAGAATCTATACGTGTAATTAATAACTAGAAATATGAATTTATTCCCTACTACAAAAAAATCTATCATAGCACATTCAAAATATTATCATAAGCACCGAGTGACAATGACAACCTGTTGAATTTGATCTTGATAGTTTTCTACCCGACATTGACTTGTTCTAAGTCGTTCGGAAATGTTTCGATAACTAAATAACATTATATTGCCTACAATGGCAAACATTTTTAAATGTGGCATTAATCTAAATAACGCTTTTATCAGGAGTCAGAACAATTTTCGTTTTATTTGAGACCTTTTAATTATTGCAGCGTCACAGAATGCATACATCTAATGAGGACTTCAGTGTTGTTTTGTATTGCCCTTTTCTTTGACATATAAAAACTCACAGTAAAATTTTAAAGAAAAAATCAGTTTTGGTACTTACTGTACTTAGTTATAAATATTACTAATAAGCGGTGTACAAATCACGTAACTTAAAATGAACAGCATCAGATTATTGAAGAAAGTACCCATCGGACAATGGCGATCATTTTCAAGATGGTAATAACTTTTATTAGGTTATGTCGTTATGTTCACCGAAATTTTAAGAACGAAGCCAAATTATATAGCACGCATGTACTTTTTATATATATGCATAATAATTTCATAAAATAAGATCGTGATTAATTTTTTAATTCATAAGGTTTACATTCAAAGTATAGTACCTACACCATGTAAGTGTAGCATAGTCGAGAACTGGTTCAAAGTGCTACTCAACTTAAAAAAAACGCATACATAATGGTATGTGCTATAAGTACTTTAAATCATAAAGCATTCTGTGCATTACAGTGCAATTCTTCGACAAGAGATAGTGGAAGCAGCCAGCCCCCTGACCATTCCACCACCTGAGGGCATTGACAAACCAGTGTCGCCAAAGATCGAGAAGTTAGTAACTGACATATCCAATCTTAGCTTGCTGGAGGTTTCTGAACTGAGCCAGGTATTGAAGAAGAGGCTGAACTTGCCTGATGCTCCAGCAATGCCAATGGGAGGGTTCGCAATGGCCGCACCAATGGCTCAGGAAGAGGAAGACGCAGCACCAAAAGTAGTGAAGACCAACTTTACTGTAAGTTTAGTAACCTATACATCTAACATACAAGTTTTCTGAAATTTGAGTTTCATTTCCAGCCAATTAAACAATTATTTCAATTTAGCAACTAAGTGGTACTGTGACTACAGTCCCCACAATATGTCCAGACTGCAACTGTTGCAGCAGTGTCCTTAAAAATAGTATATTATTTATGTGGATACATGTTATTTGTGGTTGAGATGTTTCTATAGCTTTGTTTGGATTTTTTTGGCTTTTCAAGATACATTAAGCAGGTTAATCTAGTTAGTATTGTATAATAACAGGAATTAAATCTTTTCTTAGCATGGTCAAGTGTGTGATATAAAGAAGATTAAGCTTTGGTACTAATAAGATTGTAAATTCTTAGTACCTACTTAATAAATTTCTACACATATCTGTAATGAAATTTAAAAAATTTATGGACTTTAAATTTAAAAAATAATTTTACAGGTAAAAATGACTAAATTTGATGATAAGCAGAAGGTGGCTTTAATCAAAGAAGTAAAGAATCTTTTAGAAGGATTCAATTTAGTGCAAGCTAAGAAGTTTGTGGAGAGTGCACCAACCATTGTGAAGGCTGATATTTCAAAGGATGAGGCAGAAAAATTAAAAGAAGCATTGACCAAAGTTGGAGCAGTCATAGAAATTGAGTAGGCATAATTTTATAGTTTTAGTGTGTTTTAATTAGTAAATAAAATGTATCTGTATAATTAGTTTCCTTCCTCACTATATTAATTACCATACTTAAAATAAAAAATTTACCATACATGCATAATCATATATGCAATACCATACTTAATGGTATATGACATGTTAAAAAAACAATATAGACATTTGTTTGATGTATTTTATTTTTACACACTATATTAGCTTCGGTCGTATGTATGTATGTATATATGTATGTTTGTACGTATGTATGTATGTATGTATGTAACGGAATCTTTGAGCTCAATTTTCACCGGTTTCTAGAAATCTGATCAATTTGA
>DWME01005473.1:0-14834 GCA_018244795.1 Parelbella ahira ahira | reverse complement strand
GAGGTGCGCGCCATGGATTTGAACCCAGGACCTCCGGAATGAGAGGCTGAATTCTTAACCACTAGGCTACCACTGCTGTCAAGACTTAAATATAAATAATTATTTTCGTCATATTTCTTCCCAATGGTTTATTTATAGGATAACAGTAATCAAATATCTATATTAAAATCCCCTTATGTCATATGGGTAGCGCTTTCTAAACACAACATCTGTTCTTAGATATGACTAAAGCTGTATTAAGGCCAATCGAATTGGCATTTCTATTCCCGAAGACGAAATAATAGATACAATCCATGTTTTAGTCGGTCTATACACCTGAAATCCGAAAACAATAATGGCAGTAACAAATAATGATACTAAGCACCAATAATCGGCAAAATGTCAAAGTTTCGGCCCTCTTATTCTGAAAAAAAGAGGTCCTTTTTCAGTAAAGCTACTTAATGATAAATGGTCACCAGCCCTTATGAACATTTACAACATGCTAAATGTCGTCAAAGCATTGTCTTTGAAGAAGAATTGTCTGCGCATTTCTTAAAACGCCCTACGTCATAGTGCTCCGGAAATACTTCAGAGTGAAGCTCGTGGCATATTATACACGTGCGCAGTACAAACGAATTTTATTGTTTTATTGCAAGATGATGAACCTATAATCGTTTGCGTATAAAATAAATTGCGTCCGGGATATACTGGGATATATGGGTAGTAGGATAGATGGGTGACCTTTAGTTTTGAGGTTTTACAACCGCATCTAAGTAACAGACTGTCATATATTCGAGCACCGCATACCCGCATGTTAGCCGCAATGGCCCTTAGCGTTAGCAATAACAATATTCTATGACGTATACGGTTATGACAGATTCATGCAGGCCTATAAAGCGGGCCGGGAAATGTGTCACCCATTATAAATCACTTGACAAGCGCTGACACTATTTTCTATGCCAAGACTTTCTAGTTGTACTGCCAATTGTAATAATTTTTGTACTTATTATGTTTATACATTGAATAAAGTTCCCATTGTTCCTTATGCAACATCTACTCTGTTGCATTTTTATGTTCGCTTAAGGTTCAATGGGTTTTTTTTCTCCATTTTCTCTTGAATTCTTATTATATTACGTCACAATTAAAGCATAATTTTTAAATGTAACCGACCAGTTAAATTATCACATAATATGTAAATGAAAAAGTCAGAAGTCACACACATTATGGACATACATTAAGTAAGAGTTTTGCTCCAACTTTCATTGATCTTCAACAATATTCGAAATGAACAGCGTACCTACCTTTCAAAGCGTGGGTGCGCTTATGAAAAATTGTTACATTTATATTAACGACTTGACCATTGTTTGGTTAACTCACGATATCGTCTGCAACAAGCTGTGATATCAAATATCACAACCATCAATAGAAAATATTGAAACATTAACACATATGAGTATAATATTGCATTCAAAGTCCCTCCAATGTCCAAAGCCACAACATCAATCAAACATCACACTCATGTACTGTTCTATTATTTAAATAGTTCGGGATTAGTTTAATAAAATCCATAATATTGCTTATGAACAAACACTACAAACAGTGTCAAAGTTCAATAGTACATTTATTAAAATTTCAAACGACAAAACAATGGAATAATTTATATCATAAACGTTGAAACTGTCAATCCTATGTATGATAAATATAACGAAGCCCTTGCTTTGAATTTCATTTCATATCAGACGCAAATATTATAAGGGCAATAACTGATGATGCGTTTTTGAAGCAAGTTCGCATTACCATTTCAAGAAAAGTATTTGTTCTTAAACATGACCACTTTCACTGCAGTCTATTCCGTAATTACTATTTCTATGATCGTATAATCTTAGTATATTATTTACAACAAAAATTAACGCAACATCATGACGCCTATAATCCCCGAAGTGGTAGGTAGAGAACTGTAGTACATCTCCACGTTTGACCAGTTACGTTGAAGTCGCCTGGAATAGGTAGTGAGACTGTTGCCATACACTGGACACAACTAAAATTATTATTAATAAAGAAAGAGATTGGTAATTTTGTATGTGCAATAAGGCAGAGAAATGCATCGTCGTCTCTCAGGTAAAGGAATAGAAAGACCAGGAGTGTAACCAAAGTTCATAAAGTGTAGATAGTAAAATAGCTACGACCATGGGCAAGAGGATGCTCCTGTTCAGTCCAAAGACCTATTAAAAGCGGTATATATGTACATATATTGATGTACATAATATATATATTTAAATTTAATTTGAATACGAACGTTTTCTATCTGGAAGGATACTGCATCAAAATATACACCATTATACAGCAATATGCATACCGCTTCAGTGCAAAGTTCCAGTTAATAGAATTAATTCTTTTGTACATCTACACTAAGGCTCCTTAAGCGAGCCTCTATAAATAACAAGTTTAATTCCATAGACTTATGTATAACCAAAATACACCAATGATCATTTTGTAATATGCTGTCACAAGCCTATCAAAGCAGAGCACGCAACTTAAGACATTGACATGAATACTGTAATATTTTACAGAGTTGTATGAAAAAAAGGCTTCGTTTGAAATAACCTTACGCTTGTATTGGAACGTCAGTACCGAATCCGCATAGAGATAAAACTAAAGCCGCGATTTTAAAAACCATTCCCCCTTGCTTGCTTTTCATATTCCTTTGAAATTTTGACGATATTATCATTTGCAATTGTACTGTGCACAAAGCTCAGAGCTGAGCCGAGCTGGCTTTTAGCTGGGTTTAGGGGAAGAAAAATATGCTTTCGAGGTGTTTTAAAAGTTAAACTCTAAATTTTTGTTCACATATCAGGTCGTTAAAAACGTTTTCTGCCGTGCATGCCATTTTCGGCATGTTGAACCGATATTCAGAAATAAACATTTTTTGCTGAACGCTTAAAAAACAACTTTATCCCTTATTATTCCAGATTCAACTTATTTTGGTTTCTGAGTGTATACAAAATGCTTCATATTGATTTGATGTTATGATTTGTGAGAGAAGAGCACAGGTTGCATTCCATTTCAAGCAATCATGAAAAAATTATAAACATCCTAAGTGTTAAAAACCTGGCTTTAAATTGTTGTAGCAGTGCTTTTATATCATTTTTTTTATTTTAGTTACAGGGAAATTGCAAAATTTTCCAAATTGGGAATATAACAGCTTGTAAGGAACTTTTCAGAAAGAGAGACCATAGACGTATTATTAGCTATAAATACCTTTCAAACAACTGCGTGTCCTACAAGACACGAGACACAAGACAGCTACCAACTTGGCTAACAACGGTATTCGGTGCCTCGGGTCAGTAACTAATAACATAAATAAAGTGAGTCGTTTCTTGCAACATGAAGCTGCCTACTCACTATCCATATGCAAAGTTAAGAAATTCATAAATTTAATTTTTTACAATAAATGCCAAAAGGTAATAAATAGGAATTGCAAAACATGAATCTTCGAAACCAGTCTAAAGTGTACAGAATTAACACTTTCCGACGTAAAGTATAATAAATACCAGACCGTAATGCAGCGACACAATCTTTGATACGCATTGAATTTCACATGAAGGTCATTGCGCATAAGTTTCTATCCCTCAATTTTCTTCTCACTTTAGCCACGCGCGATTTGGCCGCCGGTTAACATAGGTGTAAACTGTTAGGTAATGTAACACAAAGGCGATCTATTTTGTGTCCTATAACTGGCATGAATGGTCTATTGACACTGCAAGTAACTTTGAAATCAAAGTGAATGGGGTATACGTCATATTGCCGCAGAGGTCACCTGTAACGATTGCTTGGTACTACGAGTAGTACATACCTAAGTTTAGATTCAAGAAGTATTGGTATTACATTTTGGAATGGAGACCGCTCCTTACGATCAGCCCGTGATGTAAAATGTTATAAAAAGTGACGTAAAAAGTTTCGGAACTCGAAAGTGCGACCGGCTTAAGTATATTTCTATAGTATTTCCAAAGAAATGTATCGAAAAAACATTAGACGTGAAGCAAAAGGGATCATGAGTAAGCCGCTTAGCGTGGCTCTGCTACGACGGCCCACTGTCAATATCTGTGTTTATTCAGTCATTTCCATACCAAATTGCAGTCATAACGATAGATCCTTTATCTCGTATATTACAAAGACCAAACACAGCTATTGTTCCTTGATAAAATTAGCATTCAGCTATGATTAATTGTAACAGATGGTTATGGAACATTTTAACGTTTAGGATGTTTAACATATTCAACCTCCAGTCGGTTTAAAAATACGTTATGTAATATTAAACCACATCTAGTCTAATTTACCATATTCCAACCACGTGCATCCCATAACCTTTACATAAAAATTGACTTTCGATGCTGTAATTTTATATAATTCTCCATTTAAATTTCTGTTCAGTAACATTATTGTATTGTACACGTATGTATTTTTGTAAATTCAAATGTATTTTAACATTAAAAGGATTGCAGCTGAGGCAGGTGGTATCAATAATTTATTTTGTTTTTGCAGAAATAGATCAAGAAATCTATGTTATGTTTGAAAAAAATGTAACTGTAATTACGAGTATGTCATATGTACAAATATTGCACTTTCAATTACAGTATTGATTAAATTAGATTTTCTAGTAGAAATTGCTAGTAAAGTTGCCCGGAGTCTGAATTTGTGCCTTGTATATAGCAATAGACTCACCACCTATTTCATGGTGGGGCGTAAACATGACTGGTGAGACGTGGGAGTTACAACACTCCTCTGCCTATCCCCACTTTACAGTTTTTGATTTTATAAACTCACATATTTCAATACATCAAATCTATATAATTAGTACACTACACAGATCTTTATTTAAAAAAATTTTAAAAACAGGACTATTTTGTAACTCTGCTTATATTTCTTAACCTATTATTACTATATATCACGTCAGGCCCTACGGGGTAGGCAAGGAGCACAGAGCATATATTTTGTCTACTTATTTATAATCAAAACTCTTTAAAACAAGCCCATGATTTTTATTGGCGCAACAAAAGGGTGTTTTTGTGTCGTAGCCATTAAACAGCCTAATGCGTCATGATCCCATTCCATTTGATTCTGTGATTTATTGCACATCGCGACATGGTGTCCAGCCATTACCATTATCATTTGCTCCAAAACGAAATAGCTCTGATCCGTTTAGAGAAGGACCATTCCGCCCCAATAACATTGAACATAAAGAAACAGCGGGGTGTATCACTGTCACCCTTTTATGAACAATTTTAAACGATTCCGTTAAGACTAAACCGAAGAGATATGAGTGGTGTTCAGTAGATTTTGTTTATAGGGATTTATATTAATAAGAAATATGAATTAAAGCGCACCTTGATGCGGGATAAGAGGACGTGTGAATGAGATTAAGATACATTTGATCATTCTGTGTTTGTATTAAAACATATTCTATTTCATATATTCTATCAATAAATATCCCAGGAGATATTCATTATTGCAGTATTTTTTTGTTAATATAACATGTGTTTTAATTCATACAATTTATTAGTACTAAATAGAAAAAAAACATACTATTAATTCAGCCTTTTATAACATTGTGTCTGTTGGCGTAAAAAAAATTAATAAATAAAAGTAAAAAACTAAAGCTACGGAACCCTAATAGACGTACCATCTCCGTACCCGCCTTTGATTTTTTCGTCTATCGAAATATTGATTTACACCAGATATGAAATTTTATTATGTCGTTCTGTGCATTGTGCGGTTGTAATAAAATTTAATCATCCATTGTTATTATAATGAAATTGTTTAGCCCTTTTTGTAGAAAACATCCAAATTTTTCATTCCACTATTCAGATTTTGGTTTACGAATTGTTGTGGCTTACATACATACATTATTGATGACTTTATTTTCTCTCTTTATGTACAATCTATATTTTTGACTTTTATTTTCCATTCATTCGCTGTATTATGGATATCAACAATTTTAGGTTGTACGGTAGTAACAATATTTTTGTTTGATCGGTCATAAAACGTTAAAATATATCACCAATGTACCTACTCTATTGAATGTACAGGTAGGTAATTGTATTGCACAAGACACCACGCAAATGCTTCGTGAAATGTCGGGGCGTGAGCAAAAACAAACAATAATTAAATATTCTATCATTGTTTAGAACCGAGCAAAGCGGCCGAACACAACCTGAGCACATTTTGCCTTTGTTAAAATAAAGTGCGTTTATAGAGACGCTGGTTTTAATGGTACCGGGTATAGAGTTGTCGGATTTAAAAACCGGCGGACACATTTACTAAAGTCAATTACCGATTCAGCTATGGAAATGTAACAATTATTTATATAAATAAAAAGGAAAGTCATGGTTGTATACAAATTAAATTCGTATTATTATACGATTGACTGTCTTGTTGGTCGAATGGTTACAAGCATGGTTGCCGATCGAGAGGTCTGGGGATTGATTCCCAGGTCGGGTATTATTAGATAATTATGTTTTCCTAACTTAGAGCGAAATTTCTATTAGTGGTTCCCAGCCTGGATCTGTGCTTGTTGTATAGCGATCGGTTCACCGAATGATGGGACGTAAACATAACTGGTGAAATGTGGGAGTGTTACTACACACTTCTGCCTACCCCTTGAAGATTACAGGCAGATGTTGTATTACATTATGTAATAAGATAAAGTCATGTAATTTAAAATACAGTAATAAAATGTAGTAGAACCGCATAGTAAAATAACAGCTGGTATTCATTAATAAAATTATACCGAGCACGGAAATTTTAATTCAAGTAACAATAAGAAACTCATAAAATATCGAGTTAAGGAGCCGAGAGAAACCTTAACAAGACAATCAATCGTCTGATCAAGTATAATTTTATTACCGCCGAGATAAATATCAAGCGAATTTATTGATGTTTTTGTCAGCAACGAGTTTGACTGAATATGCAAGGATTATGTTCTACACTCAACTACACATCGTACAGAGCGAACGGCTATCAATAAATTTTTAAGTTTTCCTGACGCAAGTGAATTTAGGTCTGCGACTACGACATAAAAATATGGTTTTTTTTATTTGATTTATTCGCAAAACCGAGCTGTTTATCTATTTTCAGTGTCTCACCTTTAAAGCAGTATACGAATATGCCAGCCACCTCAACTTCATAAATAAGTACTGAGACTCTAAACAAGACGTGATCATATTACGAATACATATAGCGACATTTTTGTTAATATCTAATTTTCTAGAATCCTAATTTACGCTAGCAATAAATTCTATTCTTTTAAATATAATAGTCATGTCTTTGAGCCATAACAACATACGAAAATAATATTTTTTCTGTTACTACTATATTTCATAACAGTTGCTTGAAAATTTAAAATTAGACCAGATTAATATTAATGTAATTTTCCTGTTTCATATATCAACAATACATGCCTCAAAACTGTATCCTATACATCGGAAATTGGTCGCGGTAATAATGCAATACACAAGACAAGTTAGATGTGTAGGAATACCGACAAGAACAATTTATCTAAAAAGCAAAATGACTTCGTTGTTCCAGTCGTGGTGTACTGAACACGACAGACGGTAGTGGGTTATTGTCGCACGCCATGGGTCGCAGTCGTACGATTCGTCGTACAGTATAAAAGTCGAAAGCAATGAATGTTCCACTTTAATGATGCGACCGCGGCCTCCATTTCTTTGTTCATTGTTCATCGTTATTATTATAATGTACATATTTCATGGGATCTATTTATTTTTTAGTCTCACTCGCAATCTGAAGCCAATTCTGTAGTGCAAGCTAATGAGCAAAAAATACCGTCACGCACGAATATGAAGTAATTTATTCATTTCGCTTCTGAACGTAGTATGAAAGGAAGTTGATACGATGTCTTGTCATTAATCATTATCTACAAGCCTATGTAACGATCCACGATTTTTATCAATCCCCTAAAACAATATTCCGATGTTATTATTTACTTTAAGATATCGAAAATTAGATATGGTAACTGAAATTATGTAGCCCCCGGAGACAGTAGAGGACCCCAATTGAAATTCTGAAATTCAAATTACTTCGGGACTAACTTTAGAACACAATCGCATCTTTTAGCAGAATGGAATTTTGTATACAAAGGACCTTTCTTTATTTTTTTAATTTATTCGTATTTGTAAATACGGTAAGTAAAGTGAATACTAAGAACTCAAAGTACCGTCTTTGTAATTCAATTTTAGTTTAGCGGTTATTACAATGTTGTAATGCTATGTAATTTTAAAATGCCCTGTAAAAATTTTAGTAGCACCACGGCCAGCTAAGCAATTATTAACTGCAGCCGTTTTTAACGTACAGTAATAGTCATCACTACCCATCTTTACTGACTAGTCCTATAGTTAACCGGTATACTATGAAATATGAAGGGGTCTAGAAAAAACAAATTAATTGTCAACGAATGAACATGACTTAAATAGAATGAAGATGTTCTAGAAACTGCGCTTACAGTATCTCGTCAAATTAATGTACCGTTAAGTTCTATTAAGTACTTAATAAAAACTTCTTTTTTTGGTTGCAAATAAAAAAAAATGTTGTCAAAATTGATTTAGTCCTATATAGGTACTGTCATTAAATATCCTTATAGTTTTTAGATACGTTCATTAATAGTTTTCACTTAACCAGTCGTTCGATTTGTATAGAACAAGCGTTTTACCATCGAGGCGAAGATCCAAAGAGATGGTTAACAATTATGCAAACCCTGGGGCATGGACGAGGAAACTTGATCAAGAACCACTTATTAAGATATCGCGGTCACATCGACCATTACGCAACGGTGGAGGTTGGCCGAGTAATTTCTTTACCGGGTAATGGCGGGCCGGGGAATTACCGTGACAGTCATCAATAATATTACCGTTCCCTACGGCTTTCGAAAACGACGATAATCGATTAATGCAATCTAAACGTGTGAAGGTTTCAGATTTATTATACGGTTTTATCTCCTGTTATTAAAGATGTTAGGTGCGATACACGCGCGCTCAATCAGCGAGCACGGACAAGATTAATCTGTACGACAGCGCCGCTACGTAATTTTTGGATATAATGCTTTGGTGCTAAAGTTAAATTTTTATATAAAAATATTTTATGTTACTCATAACTTAGTTCTTTGTGTTTATTTGCTGCGAACTGGAAATGTACAACGGTGTATCTAACGTCTACACAATTGGCTGAATGGTGTTCATAGTTCATACTATTAGAATGAATTGTAATTATCAGTAAATTTGATAGTATCTGTCTTGTTAACAATAAATTTACCTTATTTTATTATAACTTTAATACGGCAAATGTTATCGTAATTAACTTAAGGGTGTGTGATGGACAAATAGCTTGGCGCGCTCGCTCTATATTACACCGTAATAAAATATCTGAGACATCAATCACTCCGAAATTAAACTATAGTTAGGTAACAATTTCATAGTTGACATGTTGCGTGCTCGCTCCCGTCGTACGGCGGTCAATTTACATCAAATTACATCGAGTGTCATTAACGGAATACCATTTTTATTTACGTATAAAACTTAAATCATCCTTATCACAAGGATTTAAGGACGAGAATTAAATTCCATGTTGCCGCTGGAGGGATTTCGAGCTGAGCTAAAAACTGCAGCAAAAACCAGGTCCCACGAAAATGGACGCCACAGATGACACTGAGGTGACTTTAATGACAATTTAATAGCATCGCCTTCTGTCGTGAGAGGGAACGTGTAATCAACGCAAATGATAACATCCATGCTGCAGCCCCGCATCCTATCACTAGCTGGTGAATAACAAGCGACAAACAGTGGCACACTTATTATATTCGAAATTATTTAATGTCGCGTGTACAATATAACAATGATTAATAGCTCCTTTTAATGATCGCAAATGATATTATTGTGAACCAGAGAGCCTATTGGGAAACTGAGACCAGTTACCACTGAATATAATATAGACTTAGGAGGCTATTTGTAAAACAGAAGTAGCTCTTCTTAGATATGACCAAGTATTAAGAAATATACTCGTTTCTGGTTCGCGGTGGGTCAGATACCGTAGTGTGCTGTTTTTTGTCAGATCAACAAATGACGTTTCTTAGAAGTCAGACGCAGTAATTTGACTAGATTATTATTAGGGGAATGTTTTAGAAACAGTGTCTGTTTTGTAGAAATTAAATTTCATAACGAAATTATCTTTTATTTTTGCAGCTTTTCTTCCAGTAACATTTTAAAATCCCTATTCATCGAACTAATAAAATTCGGTAAAAATAAAAAGTGGTCAATAATTTGATATTCATAACATAGGAATTCCATGACGTCATACTTCATACATGTATTTAAAAATAAAAATATACTCTTTTCATCAAAATCGTGCTTATTTGTGGAAACATTTTTGTGGAATTTGTTACTGAAAATAAATACGTCATAAACACTCTAATAAAAAACAATGGTTTAATAGCACAATTTACATCCCTATATTGAGGGGTAGGTAGTTGAGGATATAATAAACTGGAAGTACCTTGATTACCAGAAATAATGGAAGTCGAATGCGCTTTTAAAACCAGAAATCCAATATACATTACAGCAATAACATTAAAATGCTATCTTCCAAGCAATTTGCGAGATTTACTCAAATTGAACGCTGGAATTATGTTACGGCACATTTACACGGCTCATTTAAAATAATACCACATTTTTGTCTCAAAAGTCTTTTAAGAAATTCTGGCATAGATAGGTACTTGGCGTTTTATATTCACTCCGAGTCCGTACACGCGATGTCTCCTTAGTATGCAGGGCTCGCTACGACACTTATTAGTCTCAAAAATTTCGAGAAAATTCCAGAATCATCCTTTACCCGGATCTCTGAAAGTTTTATAGCAAATGTTGAGGCGCTGGTCGCATTTAAAAGTTAGGTGGGTCTGTAGGTATCTTATGTTTAATACATATCCGATATTGCTTTTGATAAAGCGGTTTAAACGAATCTAAAATTTAAAGTACGATCGAATACTAATGCTTTAAGGTTTTGTTTGTAGCGCGGTCATAAATATTTAGTTGAACAGCTGGAGCGTAAATATATTCGACGATGTGTAGGTAGTATCGTAATTTTTCGAATGTTATCTTTGCTCTATTTACACGACACTTATTTAAATGAAAACATTTTGTTCGTCTCCACACACTTTGGTTGTTTTATTAGAATCGAATCTCTTAACTTACCATTGTTGCTGCAGTTTAGTTCATTTTCTTTAAATTCCTTTCATTGACTCGAAATAGAAAACGCTCTTGATGTATACTGAATAACATTTTTAACGTAATTATGCTTGTAATCTCTTAAGAGGTAGGCAGAGGAGTGTACAATTCCACTTTACTCCAATTACTTTTACGTCTCACTATGAAGTAGAGAGTGGGCCAATTGCCATACATCAGCCTTAAGTCTAGACTCTAAACCACTTCTATAAATGTCGAGTTAGAAAACTGAATAGTACCCGACCCGGGGATCGAACTCAGAACCTCTCGATCTGTAGTCGCGTTCGCAATCATTTGACCAACAAGGCAACTTTTTTTATTTCAAATATCCTTTCATTAATCAATGAAAAGTTCCTACGAATGAATTCAATGTTCTGATAGGCGTATAAAGTAGAAAAAGTTTTGTTCGTGATGAATCAAAACAAATTATTCATATGCGTGTTTCATTGTTCTATGATGACCTACAAGTTTTTCGACATGTCGACATCACGGTTCATGTTTCGTAATAGAATCACAAAATGCTAATTCAATCGTGTCACATTGATGTTATGTTATATATATATATTTTATATGCCTGTCGTGTTGTTCGGCTTTCAAGTGTCGAAATGATGTGATGACGAAGATTTTATCATACCCAAACCTTAACGTTGTAGATAAACCATTAATATTTTTTTTTATTATATATCGATAAAAATACAAAAAATTCAGATATGAATTAATGTCACCAAATGGGTAAGTTGGCCGAAGCTTTCGTTTTAATCTTAAATAACCTTCGGTCAGACATCGCTCGAAAAAAGATCTATAAGATTATTTCTTAATTGAAACGTCTCGCCAAGTGTAGCGCTTTCTATTGATCCAAATCTACTAACAATATAAATATTGTTTCTGTGTCTAACATATTCCATATATTACGTAAGCCTCGTAATATAGTGTTGTAACTTTCTGAAATAATGATAATACCTGCAACTGAGACTGAATTTTTTTACACGAATTGATTCCACATTCACATCACGATCGCGAAAAATTGAAAGGAATGTCATGGGCTTATTACGAAATGCGATACTTGACCATCTAAAGGCAGATATGTCTTGAACCGTCCGTTCATGTTAATGCCACTTTTTGTGTTGTACCTCTGATACTACATAATTGGATCATATATTCCACGTGACATCGGAATTGATCCCGAGTTTTTGCATCGCGTAAAAATCGCAGATAATCCGGCATCAATATTCCTTTTTCAACACATTACGTATCTATATGTTTATGATGCAACGCTTATAGAAATTGAACGTGTCTATTTTTGATAATGTTTATTTTAGTTCAGTGAAGTATAAATTTAAATGCACATCACTTCTGTAACATCTGTTTATAGATTATACGATGAACAATGCGCTATAAATATTTTTTGAGTTATTTTGATACTTGTTTATGTAACGGCGACCTGAACCACGTTCAACATAATCATGTAGATGTTACAAGCAGTAATTCAACATTACAAGTACAACATTACACGTATTCGTAAAATATAAGTGCGAATATTTTGAATCACTTTTTAACAATTTTAGATTAACTCGAATGTGAAACCATTCACGACTTACTCTGCTTTTATCCAACAACCGCATAAACACTTATCACCAACAACAACAACATCAACAACGACAGAGTAATATAAATATTTTGAATGAGCCAAATGTGGGTCTACTTTCAAATTAAATAAAACGAGACCGGTACGAGCCCGATTTTAACAACAATTTTGAAAGAGTTTCAATAATAATAATTTACCTAAAGTGATTTTGATAACGGCTTTTATTTACGGTAACAACCCAGAGCGATCGTTTAACGTGCCTTCCGAAGCAGTATAAAAAATTAGTTCTCGGGTGAAGTGCGAAAATAACACCAAAAAGTTATTTAGCAATAACTGTACTTTATTGTAAATTTATTACTTTATAACATTGTTTCAAATGTACACCAATTACAATATAAGTGTTTCCTTAGCCACGAAACTGTTCCCGAAACAACACTACGACTCGTCTTAAGAGCGAGCGGGCGATTTCCTGAACAATTCCACAACGCCACAGTTTCTGTAGCTCTCGCAGCCACGCGTTTGTACCTTTTATAATAATTTTAGCCGATAATGCGAAAAATACGTGCCTTTCGCCGTCTCAGCCCTACGCGAGTGGGACTTTATTGCCACTTATTCGTCTCGAATGAAGCCAAATTATAATCTTAATGTCGAAATATTCCTCTTTGATTCTTATTGCGAAAACAATGCACAGCTGCCGTTCGGCGTTTCTACTGTGTGTGCGTTTAATGGCTATGTGGTTTTATTATTTTTGACACGAACGTGGATTGGATTAGGATGATGAGAATATGCCTATGCTGCCTGGTTTGGATTAACGTGGATTCACTTTCATTACACATGCTTTTACGTATGAGCACATATATATTCGTACGCACACAGACCCATGCACACATATGCATATACGTACACAGTCTTTTATTCATATACTTGTGTGCATACGTTCGTACGCCCGTGCACACGCATGCATGCTCGCACGCCTGCATGCGCGCACACAAATCCATACTGGCACGCACACAAGAACACAAATACACACACATAAAAAGTGTCATATATTTACATAGCACTAGCACTTTGTTAATGCACATCTGATCTTTAGAAGCGCTTACGTAACGTAGCTATATTTCATTTGTGTATTATCTTGTAATCAATCAAAGGAACAAATTCGTGTCTAGTGGTCAGTTTAATAATATTTATTTGCGCTTAAAATGTCCGACACGAAATGCACAAATAATATACATTCCATCATTATTGCACAGACGTAAATTATACAGAAATCAGAAGCCTACGGGTATTAAATCTGTATACACACTTCAATCCACGACTTAAACTGGCCTTCAAATATTTCAATTTATTCGACTCGAGATTGACTCCTCCACCCGACACTCAGAAGCGTCGATCGTGCGATAAATCAATGATAAATGATGACTGAGATAAGTAATCCTCAAAGATCCACCACACCGGCTCGGTAAATATCATATTTCAATCATATCTGCTGCAACTCTATTTTGTACATTGACGTTTCGTGCTTCTACCGTTTCAGTTGATAAATATTTTATCTGTGCTGCGATGGAATTTGGCCCCACTTTCACAATCATTCCGACTTCAACTTTATCTACGATCAGTGTATAACACTTTTTCTAAATAGTATAGACAGTACCAAATAATTCTATTGCTACACCTTTTGAATAATTATTGCTAAATTTTAATGGTTTTTGTTCTATGTCTGTTTCTGATTTATCTACAAAGTCTGTTATTTCTGTAATTATTTTGATTTATGATAATCGCGTTTGTCGATACCTGTCGATAACCTGCCTCGTTGGTCGAGTGGTTGCAAACGCGACTGACTATCGGGAGGTTCTGGGTTCAAATCCCGGGTAGGGTACTAACTATTGGAATTTTCTCACTTAGAATTTCTAGTAGTGACTCGGAGTCTGGATCTATGCCTGGTTTTTGGCAATAGGCTCACCTCATACTCCATGAGACGTAAA
>DWME01005472.1:0-14836 GCA_018244795.1 Parelbella ahira ahira | reverse complement strand
ACTCTGGACTCTGAATCCAGCGATCCGAGTTCAAATCTCGGTGGGACCTGTTTTTATTATATTCTTTTCATAACTAATAAATGAATTTTACACACTCGTTTCTGCATCGAAATGTTTGTAGATCATTTGTTATTATTTATTTTATATTAAGGAAAAGATATGAGATGAAAAGAATGTCATAGATTTATAAAGTGAGCAAATTTTTTCCTTTTTAAGAAATAAGTATTCTACGATCACTCAATTCTATTTCTGTATAGGCTAAGTAATTCAATAAATAAGTAAGTGTATCGAAAGTAATGCACTAAAGTAAATTAATTAATTAATCATGACATAACTAAAACTAATTTTCATTCCCCATTCTCCACTGCTTTCTCTAATAAAATGTTTAGACGCTTGCAGATCGCGTGTCGCGGGTTGCCTAGGTGATTCACTTGTAAACAAACAAAATGTCATGTTGTCATACGCACAGTGAAAAAGTGTGTCTTTCGTTCAGTCATTTGGCAGATAATCATTTAGCGTCTGTATAGTTAGACCTAATTTCTCCATATAAGCGTAGGTACAATTGTACTGAAGAGATGCATTTGAAGAAGTTAAAGATAGTGTTAATTGGACCTTCAGAAGTAAGTAACTGATACATAAGCATCGGTGTATATTATTCGTTAGTGTTTCATCTGAAACCTAAGCACTATCTGTGAATGTCGCTGTGCACAAATTCTGTAGCCCAAATGGAGAAGTTTTCAACAGACTGCTTTTCTGCACCAGGTTATTTCTCCAATCCTGATCGGCTGCAAGAAACTATAACGTTCTGAAATTTGTGCAAAGTATTTAAATTCGCTTTTGACCTTCGTTATGACTACGTAAGTGGCCCAAGTTCCGGAAGTATGCAAACCATGATCTTTACCCTTTTTCATTCTTAAATAGGAATGGTATTTCATTGTAATATTAATTAATTACTATCATCCCGTTACTAGTGATCAATTGCGGGGTAGGCAGAGAGTACCAAGTGTCAATTATCTTTATTGTAACAGTATGTTAGCTGAGTGTCTGACTTGTAATCTATATAATTATAGTTCAATGACACAATGAAGAAGTGACCTGCCGATGTGCGCCCTTACGTTGATGATTTTATTAGCAAATAAATAATTTTCCTGTTACAGGAAATTTATTAAACGATTGTTATCGTCTTAACTAGTTTATTGCAAGCAAATATAATCATTAATATGCATAACGTTGCCAACACAGACCAATAGGCACAGAAACGCCTAGCAATGTGAATTGCAATATTTCGCGTGTTAAGTAAAAAAATTAAAAACATCAGGCTGCAAAAACATTTATTAAACTACTAGTATAACATTATCGTTATAGTCCTCTTTATATAGCAGATAATGTAACAAATACAATCAAATTCATCATATTGGTATACTTCCTTGACTTATAATTTCACATGTAGGCTAACGAAAACATGTTTCTATGACACCCACGGCAAACATGACCAACTTAAAATTAAATAATAATAACCGACCCATTTGTCAGTCCACTATTGGGATATGAGTCTCCTCTCATATTGAGGGAGTTAAGGCCATAGTGTGCCACGCTGGCCGAGTGCGGGTTGGCAGACTTCACATACCTTCAATATATTTTTATTTGTAAATTCTAGTGTGCAGATTTTACTCACGATGTTTTCCTTCACCGTTAGCAAGTGATATTTAGACTTAAAACGCACATTTGTAAAGAGGTGCGCGCCATGGATTTCAACCCAACACCCTCGGAGTAAGAGGCTGAATTTTTAACCACTAGGCTATCACAGCTTATTAGGCTATGACAAAATTATATTTTAGTTATTATTTATGGATATTTTATTGTGTTATCCGATTCTAGAACATCAGAGATAAATACGGTAACGTAGTCTTGGCATGTCTACTTGCACGTATCATCGAAAAATAAATATGAGACATTTGGAACATTATGGTTGAAAATGTATAGATATTTAGACTACTTATATATTATGTTAATGACGTGGAATTTATCATAATATCAGTATAGCTATTACGACGTGATTGCAGAGTGGAAAAACATCGGTGGCAAATTTTATATCAGAATGTTTAAACATCGAAGAGTCTGGTCCGCCCCGACCAACGCAAGGCGTGAGAATCGTTGAGTTTGAACTTTCCAACTTAGTTGTTGACGGGAAGACGAGTAATATCGACATAGAACTGTGGGATTGCAGCGGCGATCATAAGTATGTACCTTACATTCAGATAACCAATTCATAAGGGCCTGATTAAAGCTTAGTTACTCGTTGTGTTTATTGTTAATCAAAGGTTATTGAAACTTGTCAACGGTGTGGCCCAGTATCACTTATATACCAATCTTTACTGGAACACCGTTTTAAAATGTGCAGGTTTTCTCTAATTATGGAAATAGACCAATGACATTTGATACAACAGTACTGCGGCCAATACAACTAGAAATGCTAAACAAAATTGTTTGCTACTTCAATAGTATCTATTAATGTAGCACACTCTGGGCCGGATAGAACTTGTTCATTAATATGTATCACTGAACTCGGCTCAAACCCTTTGCACGCACTGGACTCTGGAGACATCATGGTCTGTCTGTTATGTCAAGTGTAAAGCCATACCTGCTTCATTTAAATTACGATTTTTAATTCTGTTCTTAATATAAATTTTGGAGAAATACACGTCTAATTACTTTCGTCATTTAACTTTTTATTCTGAATTCCTACCTGATAGTTAAAAGAATTTTTTTCTATTGGATGTCGTATAAACTGTCTAACCGGATATCTTGTCAACGGTGCGCGTTGAACTATGCTGGTTCGAATTTCAAATTTAAAACACCTGCAAGAGACTCCATTTTGTTTAAGTCACATAAAATATGTCGGGTATTTGTCCTTTTAGAGTGACTTTCAAAATATTTTTTATGAACATCAGCCCATTTCCGTCTACTGATGTATACAAGCCTCTCCAATGGTACGCAGTGAGATCGATCTTCAGCTACTCGCATCCAACCGATGACAGCCACTTTGCGTATATCGTTACTCCACCTAGCTAGAGGGCGTCCTACGCTACATCAACTAAATCATGGTCTCCACTGTATTGTAAAATATTAAAAATTAATTTATTTTGTGTTTATATATATTACAGGTTTGAATCTTGCTGGCCAGCTCTTCGGCTCGGTGTTCAAGGTGTGATACTAGTTTGCTCACCAAACAACAAGGGCACTGCAGCGCGCGAGTTAGAACTATTGTACAATTACTTCGTTTCCCAAACCAAGCTATCGCCAAAACAATGCGTGCTCTTCTACAATACTTCTAACGATCAAGAGGATATTGATTCGTTTAATTTATGTATGTATAGTGTATTATGTTTTAAAGTTATATGCTTGTTATATTTCTTGTGTAATTGTCATGCACAATTATTAATAAATATTTTTGTCAATCAATTTTTATTTTAATGCGATCTTTGTTACAGCTCCTACATTCTCAAAGGTATCCCAGGTAGCTGTCAACTTAAAAACCGGAAGCAACAGACTTAAAATCGATTTCTCTAATTATATCACATCAGTGTTACAAGCATTGAATAAAGATGATTAATTATTAAAACCTGCAATTTATTTGCAATCGTGTTCAAAGCGTATTAAAATTCCCCAATTGCCAATTACAATTTGTTTAGATGTTCGACGAAAGCTGCAGCTTACTTACCTCGAAACTGCTGCAATGATAAAGATATATACTGAAAAACATTCATCTATTCATTGTCCAGTGTCTTGTTTCTATTTACAAGATATTGTAACCTTTGTACTGTAACGAATCAACAAATTCATGTATGTCAATCGTTTCGCTGCAATGAAAGATTTTAAATTATCGCGATTCGTATAAACATAATTTATTTTAAAGTAATTACAGTCCAGCATTTGTTTATTCCTTATCACAAACTTAAAGACGACACCTTATAAAATAAATTTAACAATCAAATCATATTATGAATTTATCATATATTGCTCTTTATCAATAATATGTATGTATATGTATGTAAGTACTGGACAAAATGATTCACTGTTATAACATTATCAAACGAACATTCATCTCTACTGATATATTATTGCTCAATTGTTTCTTATTTTATTCTCGAGATATGCTCAAAAATCTCTAAAAACTGACTTAAGCTGTAATTGTTAAATGACCACAATCATTAGTAATTTCATAATCCAGAGCCACACAAATAATAACTTAATTGTATCCAGTAAATTTTGTAAGTCCTGAAATTTTACTATACGATTTATTACGTGAACACCTACAGCCTGCGTTTTTACATACTATAAATAGTAAAAAAATAGATTTACTAAACCTATTAACTATTCCTAGACCCAATTCTTTCGGATTGCGAGTTTATTTCGGATTTGGAAACTATCGACACGTATAATTCTTATATAAATAAAAAGACGATTGTTACAAAATGACTAGATAGTATTGTCTAAATAGTTATTTGTATGGCTCAAGGTTGCTAAAATATCATGAATATTAATAATACAGATAAACATAAAACTCAATCATAAACTTGCACTCAGTCTTAGAACATTTGGCCCGTATAATGAGTACTTTTAAAATGAACTAAATTCATTCTATATTTTAATTACAACATAATTTACTACAATATTACATATTATGTATATACTAAACTATCGGTAATATATTTACTGTTCAAAATATTTACACTAGAACTTGTACATGTAAAGCAATTTCGTATTCACCTACATAGAATATATAAACGGTAAAAGAACTGACACTAAGCAAGTCTCTCGTTATCTAAAATTATCACCTTGATCACAATTAGTGTAATGTGGAAGGGTTTAGAATCGTAACATTAGTATGACTTACACTTTACTTACATATATTTCAAGATACACAAACTAATGTCTGTCGTTTTTCCAATTACTCCTATCGCTAAAGTTCTTTCTGTCTCTTTGTCCTCTGCCTGAACCACCACGATTCCACCGATCATTACCGCGTCCACGGGGACCACCTCTATTTGAAAAACGTTGGAAATTTTGTTCTCCGTCCATGTAATTAAAATCACCTCCTGGCGGTGGACCATTGAAACCCATGTTATTGAAATTGTTCGGGCCACTAAAGTTATTATTAAAATTATGTGGTATGTTCGGTGCAATGCCGAGCAGTCCGGGTGCAGGCCCCCCTCGCGGGTCCGGCAAGGACTGATTGAAACCATGCATCATGTTCATGTTATTCATCCCTCCCATGTTCATTGACTGCATATTCATCATGTTCATGTTGGCTTCCATAGAACTCGAAGGTCCTCCACCACTCAAAGGGTTGCCGACACCAAAAGGATTTGCATTTTGATTAAAATTAATAGGTGTCTTCAGTAACGCTTCCTTTGGTTTAGGTAGATATGCGTACTCGCCATTTTCACCTATGGTAATACCTAAATTGTTAAATATGCTACACAAGACTGAATTATTTTGTATTGAAGCTAGGTCAAATTTTTTTCCAGAACTTTTGTCCTGTTGATACTGCTTGACCGTTTGTGTTACAGGGGCTAGGTGTTGATTTACAAATATTTTTTGTGTAGAACTTAATTCCTTGTACCAATTAGAATTTTGCAAGACCGTTTGTATGTCTAGCGTATTCACCTTCTGATCATTACAGAGGCTGTCTATAGTGTCTTTAGGTTTCCTGCGAGGATCGACACGCGGTGCTGTGCTGACGGCTTTTCCTGGTTTTTCACTGTCGCTGTTTGTTTCGTCTACCGACAAACGGAATACTTTTCGTAGTCTCGGATCAATTAAAGCTTGCGATTTAGCAGTGCTATTTCTTATGTCAGTGTAGTCTGGTCGCGGTATGTGGATGGTAACAAGTTTATACGGTATAGGCGGATGACTATTGATGGAGCCATTAATCTCAGAGGCCGGTGTGTAATTCGGTAAAGGTTTAAAGGGTAAACCTAAGCGAAAATCTATGTCTCCACTACTGCTTTGCCTCAAGTCAGTATCCCCGAAAGCTGGAAGTTTATAATCAGTTTGTCGCAGATCAACATCTGTTCGGCGACGCCCATCTGTAGGTTCGCCGTCGATACAATCATAAATTGACACTCGTGGAGACTTTTTCACAGACTTATCGCCGAGTTTATCAGGAGATCTTCTAGATCGGGGATCTCGTAGTTTACTGCTTTCGAACACATCAGAATTATTTGTTTTATTATCGTGTAAATTATTTTTCATCGTATTTAATAATTTCGTAACTTCTTCACTAATATCTATTTTGGAAAGGTCACCTAATCTACTTAAAACAGTGGAAGGTTCTATCACGTGCGGAGCTGGTACCTGTGGTGGCGACATTAAGGTAGGTCGCGGCGAGGACGCGGGCGATTTCTTTTTATTACCTTTTTCTTCGTCGCTGGAATACCATTTTTCATCTATTAATAAATTATTATCCTCATCGTCTGTGGTAGACAGTCGGCTTCTTTTATCTGGATTTTTAAAAAGTGGTTCCGGTTGTAGAAACCTTATGTCTGTATCGCCTTCACTCTGACAACTTTTTTCATCTACACCCGCTATATGTTGTCTTCGATCATCATCTTTGTATGGAAGAACTCTATGATCAACATCTTTTGTTTCGTTTGTAAGAAGTGAAGTTTCACTCTCAAAAGTCTCATTTGAAATATTAATGTTCTCTTTATCTTTGGAAGCAAATTTTAAAGCGTCTTTTGTGTACTGATCTATATCAATCATATCTCTGCTTACAGACGACGTTTCTTTTTTAAGCGTTTTATTAACAGATGTATCCTCATTTGTGTTAATAGAGAGCGCTGGTTGAAATCTCATATCAATATCTTGCCCAGATAACTCAGTCGATATTGGTAAACTATTAGTAACTGGAACTATGGGCGGTACTCGTAAGTCAAGATCCTTTGTACCAGTTTGACCAACAAATTGTTGAGACTGTTGCTCAGCATTATTAATTAAACCTAACTTTTGTATATTCATTGTATTGAGTTGTATTTCAGTTATTTGTTTTAGAGATATACCAATACTATTCAACTGTAACACCGTTAATTGTCCCAGCTGATCTAAGTTTTCAATGCCCATTTTTGTAAGATCCGTTATTTGTCGTGGCGTTAAAACTCCGGTCAAATTTTTAATACACAACACATTTGTATTACCCGAATTACTATTGGGAGACATGCTGTTGTTATAATTCTGATTAGAATGATCATTTTGCCATCTCGACTGGCGTACTTTCGGTGATATTTTATTTTGTCGGTCGTTGTTGAACATATTCATTTGATAATTATCTGGATTATTTTGTGGGTTTGGAATATTCAGTTCAAAAAGTGACGGTATATTTCGATTCTGGTTGTCAGAGTTCTCCGAAAATTGTTGCATCAATTTCAACTGTGTCGTTTGAATCATCTTAAGGGCCCCTTCTCTATTTAATCTTGGGAAATCACCTAAAATCTCTTTTGGTGCAGATTCTATATGTTTAAGAAGAATATTTTTCAGCCCATCATTAAGAGGTTTACCATGTGCGAATTTACATTCGTCTTTATAAATACAAGGAAGCCCGGTATGATAATACTTACATGGAAAGTCTGCGTGCATATACAGACATTTATCTCTTTTCGCACAACAATCCATCAAATAAAATTTGCATAACTCCATTTTTCTCGGAGGTTGCGCGTCATGCGAATATATGCAATCGTCGCCCTTATGACATTTACCTTGCATAAAAAATAAACAGACACCATCGGGATCTTGCATAGGGTGTGCTCCTCTTCGCCTATCATTTTTGTTTTTATTGCGTTCGCGCTGAGGGGGTCGTCGACGGTGATGTTGGTTACCTCTAGAATCATGACTGCTGTCTGAAGCGTAAGAATCTCTGTCGTCTTCACCGTACGCACCGTCAGGTTCAGATTGTCGATGAACAGGCGACGCTCCTCTAACGCACATCATCTCATTTTCATCCATGTCATCTGAGTATTCCTGCTTTTTACGCTTCTTACTGGGACCATCTTTGCTATCGTATTTCTTCCTCTTTTTATGTTTTCTGCGTTCTTCTACATCATCTTCAATTGGCGATTCATAATCATCACCTTTGTTCATAGCCTTTCGAATCGCTTTTTCTATATTACCAGCAAAATCATCCTCCATAGCATTCGAATGCTTTCTACTTTTCTTACTTTTCTCTTTCGACTTCTGATCTCCTTTATGGGATTTTGATTTTATTTTCTTTTTCTTACCTGATTTTGAATAGTAAAAACCTTGCGGTTCACATTTTTCGGGGGGCGTTTTGTCCTCGAGCGCCACCGATGACTCTTCCTTCTTGTCTTCATTTGGGACTTCAAGTGTTTCCTCGCCTTCGCTTTCAATCTCTCCGTCCTCCAAATCTTCTGTATTCGTAGCGGGATCGACCATCATGAATGCCTCACTGAAATTGAGAATTTGTATATATCATTAAAACTGTATTATGCTATTTGTGTAAATAAATTTAAACATAGAAATTACTAATATACATAATATACAGACAATACATAAAAATTGTTTCTGAAGCCACTGTAACCTATTTTTGTAAATTAGTAAGACAGGATATCATTGGTTTACGAAGTTTTCTACAACTTTAATTCGCTAAAAGCAAAAAATGAATTCATTTATGCCTTCAAGCCCCAGAAAATAATTTCCGACTTTATTTCAACGCCGTATGGTCGTTTTTTCTTAGACTGTTATCACGTTTTTATCAAAACAGCCAGTAAATATAAATATTTTGATAAGCCATATCAACTGCCTTAAATTATTTTAAGTTATTTCAACCTTCATATAATTTAGTCATGAAAGTCAATAAAATTCATTTTTAAGAAAATAATTGTTCTGAAAAAATGCGTTACAGACAAATTTTGGCTATTTCATTGAAAAGGCAAATAATAATTAGTAAAATAGACATGCTCTAAAATGCAAAACATTTCATATAAATAAAAAAATATCTAGATTTCAAATGATATCTAAACTTGGAAAATATATATCTAACTTTAAACTTAGATAATGAGATAAGTGGTCACGACTATCGATTATCGTCACACAATAATGCCCTATTTATGAAAAATTTTGTTTTTTGTAGGTATGTTGAATGTCAAATGTTATACTAAAATTTTAAGACTGTTGAAATAGATGACCCTATGGACAGACCTGCATTACTTTTTAAAATACTGAAAATCGCATTACATTCCTAATTAATGGAAAAAATATGTGTTTATTATAGTTCTTAACATATTTTTTGAGCTAAATTATGATTTTAAGATCTGGTTATTTTATGTATAATTGTAGACTCAATAAAGATAACTACCTACGTCACAAAGTGAACTTGGCAACGTCGCAATTCCTCCATGTTTGTATAACCCAGCTAATTTAAAGAGACCTTTACACAAACACAATATTGACATAAATGACAAATTAGTAAATGCACAACAAAAATGCAAATGAATATATGATAGCCTGAAAACCATAATCAAAACACATATTTTAAAATTCCACTCCCATAAAGCACAGACGGGCACAAATCATACTTAGCCTTCGTGGATTTTAAACAACTCACATATAAGATGACATAACCTACTAAATTAAAGACTGACGCCCTATGGATTTATCAATTCATGTGAAGTTAGCAATCCAATTATATATGATCAATTAATATGAGTAATTAAGACAATATGCTGAATAATTTGCCATGTCGCAAACGACAGCATTTTTCATCTTATATACTGTACCTAATATTCGTCGAAACAATGATCATTGAGAATGATTCTCCAAATATCACAAATATAAGTGTTGCGCAGTTATAAATTCAACATGTATGGCAGAAATCAGTACAGAAACTGTTCATAGCCACTACTTTCAAGTAAATAAGATACGGTCAAGTAATACAAGCAGTGGATCGCCGTTCACATTTCACAATGTCTTGCGCGCTGCGCTCTCGCCACGAATTGATTGAATGACGTCAGCCTTCTAGAACAGCAAGATAGCTATGTCCTTCCTTTTTCGAGGTCACGAAGAGTACGAAGCTCACTCACACAAACACAAAGGCTTCTTTTATAGGTACTGGCGTATAGTGACTCACTATCGAATAACCTACGTACCATTTTAATTTAGAAGGATTATGTATATCGAAATGAATTCAATAATGAAATTATAACAATAAAATTTAGATAGACAGATATTTGTAAAATTTCCTAATACAAGCTATAATTTATTAATAGTATGTAATACCGACCGTCACCAAATTACCAGATTAGCTTCTGAGATATTATGATCGCCAATAATTAATATTACTGAATATGATATGTATCTAAAAACAATAAATGCTACATATTTCATGCAATTTGAAACAAAAATAAATTTGTCCTAAAAATTAAATAATTAGATAAGATATGAATGAGCAGTTCGCAAAATGTTACAACCGCCATTTTGACTTGTCAAAATAAATATATGAGCACATTACATTTATGCATAAATATAACCAAAAAATATCTACTGATAATTTTGTAACGCAACATGGATGTTAAAATAAAGATTTCAAATAGTGTAGATTACTGCACATGTGTGACAAATTATTTCTTAGCTGATCAAGCACTTTATGTACAATATAAAAGGGACACGCATTCATTTGGCCTAGCAAGTTAATAATATATATATTAAGTGTTACCAATCTTACATTTAAATGAACGATTCACTATGTGCGACTACTATACGCCATGTAAAATAGATATCTTTCATAGCATTGCTGCATAAAGACGACGTAACAAATTCGAATACGCAATATTGATTTCGGATTCGGACGACGACTGTAACAGAACAAAGGAGATAGTCGTAGATATTTAGTACCACATTTGATCACAAGCGGTAGTGGCGCTTATGTAGCGCAGCTATTACAACGTTTGTTGTGATCATTTAGTATCCCTCTCATTGAATAAATACGCTAATAATAAAACTTTTATGCCTATAAACATTATTAATATTTTTATGAATTATGACACTATCATATATTTCAAAATATAACGAAGTATAATTATTGAATTCTATTTCCTACCATAGATAAATATATTTTTTATCATTCATGAGTTTGATTTTTATTTTAAGCAATATGCTTTTAGTATCGCAAAGTACTCTGTGGTTTATTATTAATTTTTTAAACAAAGTGTTGGTGTTGATATATTTTACTTTTATCTCATCTATTTCGTCTATTAAATTACAATAATTCTAAAAGAAAAAGAAACGTCAGAGTCAGTGTCAAGTTAACGCAATTTTTTATCAATCTTGCTTGTCATTTGTGATAACGATAGTCAGCATAGGTAAATGCTAATCAATCAATTGTATTTTTGTAATTTATGAGACTGGTCCAATGAAGTGTATTATTCTGAAAGTAAATCTAATACAATATCGCGTATAGAATGTGAATTTAATCTTCAGATTATCGGGCTTGATTGTTTTATTATTGTTTTCTGCGAGAAATCAGTAGTTTTTCATTATGTCCGAATTGAACAATCCGTTCGCTGGTTTGATTGGAGTTCAAGGAGTTGGTACTTCACAAGATTCAGAGTACAACACTGGAAGTGCTCAACTACAGATCAATATCAAAGCCGCTGCAGCGAATGAAGAAATTAAAACAATTAATGGTATTGTCGAAAATGTTTTCCATTTTACAATAAATCTAAATGCTGTCGGAGAACATTCAGATAGGCAACTTATTTACTTAGAAGAACTAGCTCAAGCTATGAATCCAAGACTGCACATTGATTTGGAGGCCTTAGAACAGGCTCTGTTCGAAAGGCTTTTACTGTCCGAAACTGAAAAAAATGTTATACCGAAAACTGTTAGAGCATACAAGGAGCATGTAATCCAGAAACAGGTGTTCCCATACTTGTTTAGTTCAATGCAGAATATTATGAGTTATGACCAGTACAATGGGAACATGGTGAAGAATGCTCTAGAGAAAATGAAGGAATTAATTTTTCGTAATGCAGTAACAGCATTGAAACAGCCAGCATTATTTGAAAATCAAGACTTCTCGGTGCAACTGGTTGAACTTCTTCAACATGTTGATCCACAAAGTCACACATTCTTCTTGGATTTAGTTAAAGCGTTTGTTTCCGAGGGTGAGTAAATTTCACATACATTTGTACTATTAGCACTTATTTCATGTAACCTATCACCCCTGTAACTAAAGTAAAAGACTTAAGATTTCATATCTAATAACATATCCAATTAAGTTTTACTAAATATTTATGTGGCTGGCAGTGATTGGATGCGAAGAGCTTATGATCGAGTTCAGTGGTGTGCTATAGGAGAGGCATATATCCAGCAGTGATGTGCGGATGATAATAAACATATAATTATCCATAAAGCATATTGTATGCTCTGTTATCCTTGGATTCAATATGGGCTTTAAATGTAAATCAACATGTTCATTCTTATACAATTATGCCTGCCTTGCTGATAGATGGTTGCAAGCACAACTGTCAATCCGCAGATTGTGGGTTCAAATCCAGGAGTAAGTACTGAAATACAATTGTATGATTTAATATATGCATTTGCATCCTTCAGGATCTGAAGAGTGTCTAACTCAGTTAAAAGACACAATGCTACCTGTACTGAGAAGGATTCATGCACATGTCAACAAGTCCAATTTAATTAATTTACCCCTTTATATTTTACCATCAGTGCAGCTTTTTGCTAGTGAGTATTAATATCAGTATAGTAAGTTATTTTTCATTATAAATTTTTGATGATACTAAGATGTTTGTGAAATGCTCTGAAAATTAAGACTAAAATAATCTCTCCAAACTATTTTATCGTTGGTATGTGTTCCAGAAAATTCCCAATTTGTTTCAAGTGTCAAAGTGAGCCAAATAAAAGCTAATGATAAAAATTGTTAGCCGGTAATTATCTTTAAGTTATTATCAACTGCGAGGTGGCGAAAAGATTTGTTTGTTTTGAAACAGTGATTGGTGTACATTTTCAAATATATTAAATGTTAACAGCGGTTTCAGTTAAAACCAGATAACTTCTAGACTTATAACCAGGTGACTTTGTATCAATGAAGGTAAAAATAAGAGAACCCTTTTAAGAAAAGACGAAGAATAAATTTTTCATTGTTTTAAACTCCATATTCATTTTATAGGCAATCCACACCTAGCTCCCATACTGATGGATGCCTGTGAACCAGCACAAGCAAATAATGGCAGACTTTATCAAGATTCAGTGATCGGAGCCTTGCTCAGCTTATCAGTGCTGCCTCGCAATCCACAAGCCATGCATGAATTCTTTGACAATCCTATGGATCAGGTCAGTTTGTAATTAGTAATATTTGTATAAATTAAATGGTTCAGTAGTCTTTTCTATTCTAATTCTAGAATTTATCTAATTAACAAAATGAAGTATATTTTTTTATTTGTATTCTTCAATATTTATAATTGGTTATATAATAAATATCTACAAAGATTAATATTATATTATTTCCTTTTTTATCATTCCAGGCTGCAACTCTAATGACCGAAGCATCAATTTGGAATGCCTTGCCCCACCTTACTAACAATTTGCACAAAATCTTCCTAACTCTGTTGAAAGCGGGGCCTCACATGAGAAATCGTCTTCTGACATGGATCGGAAAGTGCTTAAAGACAAATACTGCCAGAGGCAAACTTTGGAATGTGCAGGTATACTTTAAGTTTTTAAACAGTTACTAATATGTTATCCGCCTTAGGTTGTAAAAATTGGTGAAAAGATAGTACGATAATATAATGTTTTAATTACTTTCCACATTTATAGAAATACTTTCAATTCTATTTCAATTTCCAACATACCGTGATTTGTTATTTGTGTAATTGCTTTAGAATAGTCTATGAAATATATTTTTATATAATAAGCAGTATATTTTTGTTTCCCAAGTATTCATAACTAGCCCTGGCTTCAATTTTGTATTAGTTATTTTCCGCTGTTGAGCCTTGTTATTTTAGTGCCGAAAAGTAGCTAATTTTAATATAGGTCTTGTGGCAACACACGGCCATTTGATTCCAAACCATCATGGGTCTCTATAATAGTGATTACATATCATACAATTATTTATCCTAGAGGAGATTGTAACCTACAACCTCCGGCTGAGCAATCAGGATCACTAACCACTGCATCAACAAGCCAGTCGAAACAAAAGAAGTGCGATGCGTGCGCTAGCAAAAGTTATACAAGCAACTTTATACCTAATTAAAGTTGTTAATTAGAGCTTAAGCCATCAGTACGCAGCTAAAGCGAGATTAATGTTGCTGTGCGCAGTTTTTAATATTAATCCTAAATAGTAATGATATATTTTTATATATTTGCATTATGATCTTTGTGTATCTTAAAATAGGTAATTAAAATGTTGTTTTAGGCAGCGGAAATGAGTTCAGCGACGTTGACGTGTGTCAGTGACGGTTTTATGTTAAATTTGGGCGCAGTCCTACTGCACCTGTGCCAGCCATTCTGCAATACACCCGATGATCCCAAATCGCTTAAAATCGATCCCACGTACGGTGCTGTGCCGGTGAGTTTAATTCAGCCTACTTTTCATGTATTGTACATGTATGTCTCAAAAACGATATGAAAAACGTATAGTTGAAAGGAATATTTTTAATTGCCGTTACCGTAGGAAAATAGACATAAAAAAATTTTGACGTGGAATGTATATATACATATGTATATCTATATATAATAGGCTCACCATTAGTGTTGCCAAACTATCGATAGTTTTGCAATCGATATTTTTAATCGAAAAAGC
>DWME01005471.1:0-14837 GCA_018244795.1 Parelbella ahira ahira | reverse complement strand
GGATGTTTTGGCTTCGCCGAATGAAACGCCCAGAGGCGTGTTGATGTTTCAACTTTGTATACTGTCTTTGAACTTTAAGAGTTAATGAATATTTATTTTATTAATTAATGTTATTAAATAAATATTACACGTAACATCACGCGTGTAATCCCCCGAAGGAGTAGGCAGAGGAGTGTAGTACACTCCCACGATTCACCAGTTACGTTTACATCCCACAATTACATTATAGGTCAAGAGCCTATAGATCACCTCTGAGTCGCTTTTAGAAATTTATGCTAGAAAATCTAAGTTAGAAAAATCCAATAGATTTCGAATCAAATAGTAGATTTGAACCCCGGAACTTCGATCAGCGCTTGCAAGCACTCCACCAACAAGGCAGTCAGATACTTTGAAAAGCATCGTAAGAGAATAATTAGAACAAAATTCTATGCGTACTTAAGATACATTGTTTGCTTATATTCAATTGCGTCTGTACATTTCTTTACGTCCCTACAATTTTTTACGATATTTCGCTCGTAGACAAAACAATATAACCAGATTCATGTAGTTACCACAAATACAGCGTAAAAATTATCTTGTTGTTTTGCAGATGCCTCTTACGTCTCATATAATCAGATGCACGTAGTTATATACCTACTGATAATATTACATAAAAATAACTTGTTCTTTTCCAGATATTCTTTGATCATAACATATTATTATAGTCTATTTTATTGATATGTCACATTCTGTCTTTGACAACATATTAAAAGTTTTTTTCTCTAAAACACAATAGACAATAATAATATTTCTAATAATAGACAATAAAGATTTTTTTCTCTAACCATTCGTTGGTCTTCTCGTCGTAACACTCGACGTGGTAGATGGTGGTGACGCCGTTGAAGCCGCCGATAGCGAAGATCATGTCGTCGATCACCTCGATGGCGAAGTTGCTGCGGGGGTTGTACATGTCCGGCACCGGGCCCCACGTGTTCGCGTTCGGGTCGTACACCTCGCCGCTGCACATGCGCGAGATCCCGTTGAAACCGCCTATCACGTAAATCTAAAATCGGTCAAATTAAATTCTTATTTATTCATTATTTGTTACTGTGATCAAAATGTTTATTTTTAAATATAATAATATTAGTGTTATTCACATAAATATTAATGAAGAGGTGTATACATATTTTTCAATATCCTTCTGAGCTGGCGTTCAATTTATATTTTACAAAGAGGTTACTCCTTATTCTTTCCGTTGAAGTAGCGTTTTAAAAGTTAAGTTGTCGAAAATAAATCGCTTTACGTGGTATAAAATAAAGTGTTTTTGTCAATAGAATTGTTGTATTATGTTTATGATAATATTTAAGTACCTACTAACTTTTAGTCAACTTAATACGTTTAAATTTTCATGGGTTATATCTTAAAAAAATTATGTTTAATGTGCTTTAAGCAAATCAGGAAATAAACCTCTAACTAGACACATTTAAACACCTTGTTGTGATAAGCGATGCAGGAGACTCCGGAACGCCGTGAACGCATCGGCGCCAAGTTGGTCCACTGGTTAGTATCTGGATCGTACACTTCCACGCTGTTCATGCACTCTTGACCATTAAAGCCACCGGTGATGTAAATTTTATCTAGAAAATAAAATATAATTTAATTATAGGTTCCATTGTATCTTTTCTTATTAATTCCTTGACTAAAATACATATATAACAATGAAACACTCGTGTTAAGTGAAAAGTCAAACGACTGAGTTCCTATCTTTAACCTACCTAATCAGCGTGGGGATTATGGACAAAAATACCACAAGGAAGCAGCCGACCTACATACATCCAGCAGTGGACTAAAATACTGTGGAGATGATATGTGTTGTGTGAACAGTGTCGTTCGAAAACCGATTAGGAAAGAGGACAATAAAGAACGCTACTCACTATCCAAGGAAGCGGCGCTAGCATCGGATCTCTGCGCGTTCATCGGCGACACCAGCGACCACTGGTTGGTGCGGTGGTTGAAGCGCTCCGCCGTGTTCTGTCGATGGTGACCGTCGTAGCCGCCCATCGCGTAAATCGTCTCGCCCAACACGGCCACCGACACGTAACAACGGCGAGCGTTCATGGGCGCCACCTGGCACACGTATGTATTTAAAACTCTTTAGTAAATTAAAATCAGTCATGTATTTTTTTGAAAATAAGAAGGGTTGAAATATGACAGGTGTTAAAGACGGAAGTAGAAACCGGAGTGCTTTGTATGAGATATGCATGAGATACTGTGAGTATACAGGATGTTTTTCAAATTTATTTGAACTACACTAAGGCGTATGAACGGTTAAGTTTCACATGGAAAATATAAATTATCTAAAATGAGAAAAAAGTAACAGAAAAAGTTTTCTAAGCTAATACAGCTTACTATTATCACTACTAAAACTACTACCACTGGCTTACTATTAAAAGTACTAATGTTAAAATCTAACCTCACGCCAGGTCTTGGTAACGGCGTCGAAACAACGACAAGAGTTGAAGTAGTCCATCCCATCAAATCCGCCAATGACGTAAATACAATTACCGAGGACCGCAGTGCCATGGTACGCACGAGGTCCAGCCGGATCCACCTCCTCTACCTGATATAGATTATCCGCAATAATTATCTTTTTCAAAGTTTAGCACAAAATGGAATTCTTCTTGTAATCACCTTAATCCAGCGATCAGCTCTAGTGTCGTATGTTTCAATGAACGCTGTGGGCGAGCCGCCACTCCATCCACCAATCGCGAAAAGAACCTAGGGGAGATATTACAATAAAGTCCAATAGTTATCCCAAATAAAAAAATACATGCGTAAGAGTTCATACATAATTCCAATACATACCTCATGGGGCACTCTCGGGCGAGCTATTTCTGGTGTTGCAACTTCCCCATCCCTCTGAGCGATCATTTCTAAATCGTACAGGAATTTTAATGTTTCGATGATGATAGGACGCGAACCTTCGTTACCCGTAACATATGGATGATCTTTGACGTTTTCCAAAAAGAACTAAGGAGCAGAAATAGTTAAATTTACATTCGAAGACTTTAATTTATTTAGTAAACTAGATAGTGTTGCATAGAAAGTATTACAATTACTTGAGTGTCTAGTAATCCTAATCGTATACTGCCCATAAGCTTCACTGTGTGCTGCCACCGAGCTTCAGGGTCGTGGTTCACCCAGCGCAGAACAGCTTCCCACACCGCTTCCTCACTCTTTACATTGAGCTCATCCTCTAATATGATACCATTGAGTTCTTCTATAGGCAGGTGAAGGAATTCTTCACTCTGTGTTGCCACAGTTACAAAATAGCGCAGTAAATATCTTCGAGAATGTGCTTCCAATTTGTAGCAAAATACACGCCTGCAACGTGATTTTTAACAACTGATTTATAACAAATAACCATACACTATCTGGTACTTCTATAACAAAGATGTTCATGATTAGTCTTCTGTTACACGGAAAGAATAAATTACCTCGTGAACATCATGATACCCAAACAGTTCTTGGGATTCAGCGAGACTCTCAGATGGTCGCAACAAAGTTGCAGGACTCCGAGGAAGGCGAGGTAGTCGGCTGTCATGAGGAGCTCGTGCACGTTGGTCTCGGTGACATCGATCCGCCGCAGGTACGCGTACTCGATCAGAAGGAGCAGGATCTCGGAGCGGACGCCTGATATCTGTACGTCGCTCTGCTCGCGCGAGTGAAGTGTCGTTGTAAACAATGCCCTGTACCAATCATGTATTAGCACGTCTTTATTATTGCCCTTTTAAATAAAGAATTCTTAGTTCTAGGCCAGGATTCCCTGTAGCTTATCTATCGTCATCATCACATTATCTATCGTGTATTCTACGTGCCGTGGATAAATTCAAACATTTACTGAGTCTGAATGTATCTAGAGATTATCCACCCTAAATTTACGATAATCTAAGATCTATAAAATACTTTAATATGATTACGACATAAAGAGTATTTATAAGCAGTAGAAATACTTACCTAAGTTACATGTGCATCTACCAGAGGAGCCTGGATGAAGGGTTTAAATACGAGAGTTAAGAAATAAATGTACGTATGTCGTTGAATACGAAGATATCTAAAAGTGTGAAGGAAACGAGTCTGAAAGTTACGTAAAAGGAGAGCTTGGAACATGACGACCTAAAAAGTTAAAGATAACAATTTCACAAGAAAAACATTTTAAGAACAAATGTCCTTGTCAGTGTCTCAAGATTCGAAGTAACTAAGCGTCTATACAAAATAGAAAAGTCAGCCAAGTGTTCTAACAGGAAATATGGACTGCAGGCCGAGAGGATGGCGCGGTGGACGGGGAAGGCGGCGCCGTCGTCGGCGCGCACGATCGCGTCGCACAGCAACCGGCACTCGCGCAAGCGGTGCAGCGCCTGCATCGCTGCTACCGACATGCACCGCCCAGTCTCGCGACCCGCCGTCTGGGAACACCGCATTACTATCGTAGTACATCGCAGCATTAGTGAGTTAGTACGCCGTAACACAGCTCCTATCCTACCGCTACAACTGCAACGCTCTTTTGCAGCAGTCTAAAGATTTCGCCTCTCAGGATGCCCAGGAGGTATTATTACAATCAATTATTGTGGTATTTGTTCATTAAAAGTAAGTTATTCTTTAGTTTCTCTCACTGCTACTGTTTCTTTACTAAATCGAATGATTCGTCCAATGTAATCTAAGCATCCGATACTAGCATAATGCTGGTAGAGTCATGCATAAAATAGTAATACCTGAGATATTAAAGGGGTCTCCTAAGATTTAAGAACTATCGCTGATATTTCTTTCGAAGAAATGTTTTCAAAAATTTGAGTGTGAAACATGATACTTGAGGTCTAACTTTTAAAATATTATATTCATTCATGAAATCAGAATAACTCTAGATTTTTACAAATCGTCATCATCAGCCTATCTCAGTCCACTGGTGGACATAAACCTCCCCCAATGAGCGCCATCGCGCCCTCTCCTCGGCTTGCCTTTTTACAAATCACGAACAATTTATTACTAAACAGTTTTATAATATAATAAAAAAGTTTGGAAATGATCTTACTCTGTTAGCGTGTTTTCATCAACTAATCAATATACATATTTGTTTCTCCTTAAACGGTCTTAACCCCTGGAAACTCCCGCTGGTTTCCGACTTCTGTTTTACTACTTACTGTGTTATTCGGGTCGTTTTCCATTGTATTATGACTTAACGCAAAGTCATCATTTCAAAATATTTGTTTACGTAAAAATCTCCGCGCAAAGTGAGATATATGTAGACACAGTCGAGATTTGGCTTAACAAATTTACAAAAATAACGTAAAAAATATCTAAAAAACAGCGAAATCAAGTCTTTTGATGAAACATTTTAGGTTAGCAAAAAAATGATACATGAATGACAACCATGTCAGACCTTTTTCTTCCAGATGACATTACTGCATATCAATATTTTCATTTTCGGCGGCCGCCCTGGTGAAATCAAAAACTTTTATTTGATTTTTTTTTTCTTAACTCAAACGGTCTTTGTTACAGGACATCCAAAAAGTCACAGGTTGCTTAGTATTTTTTTTTTAATATTTGCAAAATCCCTTCCGTGAATAAAAGACAACATGGTAGTAGATGTGCGTTTTTATTGGCAATTCAAACTTTTAAACATTCTTAATACTTAAAAAGAGCGAATTTACTACACTTACTAAATTTAAAAGAAATATTACCGATTGACTATAATTTATTTTTAAAGCTTAGTGTTCATTAACTTATATTTACAAATTCATAGTACGCGATAACTCTAACTTTTTTATAGGTATCCATTACGCAAACGAATTCATGTTACATTTTTTACACATATTTTTTTTAGTCAGAATAGCTAGTTGAGTGGCCTGCACACTTCCTTGGCGTCGATACCATCAGATCGAAGTCTTGACAACAGGCTCTTGTACACCACTGGCGCGAATGGTAGAACTACACCTCGTTGTTGAATTTCACCTGAAAGGATAATTTCAATATTAAATTAACCCAATTATGGTACCGTTATTACAACATGGCTTTAATCTATACGTAGCAATTCAATCCAAGTTGATTGATTATTAATACAGTTATTATACTATTCCGACGGGTCACTTGCTGGGTAAGTAGAGAGGGCGTAATGCCAAACATCTCTATCCTTACCGGCTGGATGTGTTTCTTGATTAATGATTAAATTCGCCATTTTTGTTACCTGTTATGGTGTACATTATAAAACAAAAATGTTATTGTTCCCAATTTATTACTCTATGGCCTTGGCCGGGTCATTACGAGAGGGGACATATTTTCCATCAGTGGAACGATATAACGGTCAATAATTAATATTGATGAATGCAACAGTGACCATCCAGGATCATTTTGGCGGCGATGGCGGTGGGCAGGCCGACGGTGCGCGCCATGGCGGTGTGGCCGGCCGGCGCGCCGCGCACCGCCAGCGTCACCTCGCGCTGCTCCTTCTTGCCGTCGCTCCACGTCACGCCCACCTCGTGCCGGAGCACCACGAAGTCCGTTTCGTCTTTTTCTACACAAATAATTTAAATTGATAAGTTATAGTCCTAACCCTATTAATATGAGAGGGGACTCTTAGTCCAACAGTGGAAGGATAAAAGGGTCGGGAGGAGGAGGAGAGGGGAATTACATTTAACAACTTTAAAAGAACATATACTCAAAATTTTCACATTGACTCCTAATCCATAATGATTATATTTGTTAATTGGATAACTGACAACAAATAGATGTCACTGGAACAAGCATTTGTTTTTTAAATTTATGACTTTATAAATGGCTTCATGTACTGCAAAACGCTCGACAGTGATGAGAGGGGAGTAGAAGGAAACGTGTGTTAAGAGCAAGACGGGGCCGACCGAGCCGCAGCCGGCCGCTGAGGTAGTGGCTGAGCGTGTCGAGCGGCGAGCCGCGCTTGTGCACGGCGACGTCGTCGAGCAGCCCGAGCGACTCGAGCGCCGCCGCGCCGCCGCCGCCCGCGCGCTCCGCCAGCCGCCCGCGCAGGTTCTCGAAGAAGATCGACGAGTCCACCAGCCCCAGCAGCTCGCACGCGAACTGACGCTGCGGGACCAATATTCACTTTGCTATTGCTATTATTGTCCATATTGTACCATCTCGCCAGCTCTCTTGTGAGGTAGATACACAATAGTCATCTCTAGCGTTAGAGAACTAAAATGCTTCTTCCACAACATATTCTTCATACACGCACGCCGATTTCACAGATCGGCAAGATCATTATAAACAATAAAGATGACAGATCTGACCTTACACGAAATAAAGGACATTTTATTTTTTACAGTCCATGATTTTTTTTGTAATATATGGCTTCGATCTATTAACGTCCCATTGTGACGTTTAATATAAATCGAAGAGATATGAGCTAGTAGCAAATTAATATGATAAGAACGATAGCCTTAAATAACAATACTGCTCAATTTGCTCTCTGAACAACATGCCTAGAGAAACAAGCTGGATCGTCATGATAATGACTCCAAAAAATAATGACAATCTCTGCAGATACTTCACACGCTAATTTCATGACATTTTTTAATTTTACGACTACTTTTAAATTCGCGTTGACTTATATAGAAGTTTTGCAAGTATTTCAAATATTCTGTTAAATTATCGCATACCCAAGTGATAGTAGGGCCATCGGGATGAAGAGCTGGATGAGGGTTGGGATCTATTAGACCGAACAACTGCATCGCCTTCATTGTTTCAGAAAAACCTGTAATCAATTTCAGTAATTAATCATCATCATCATCAGCCTACTTCCGTCCACTGCTGGACATAGGCCTCTCCAATGGCACGCCACTGAGCTTTCAGCTCGTCGCATCCAACCACTGCCAGCTACTGCGTATATCATCACTCCATCTCGCTGGAGAGCGTTCTAGGCTAATAATTAATAAGAAATGTTATATAACAGACGGATCACAACGATTTTTGATGTGGTTGTTGTTCTTTTATTTATAATTGATATCAGACTTTTCTTATCACCTAAATAAATAAATCTAATAAATATGTAGTAAATCTTAGTACCTCTATATCTGATTGTTCCTCTGAACATAGTGTGAGCGTCCTCAATGCCATAGAGCTTCAAGTAAATGGTACTGTCTCTGTTGGGGAAGCCTTCGAATGCAAACCCAGGCAGGAAGTCCAGATCGCACGCCACAGACATGAGCTCCCCACCGCTGAGAACTTCTACAATCTAAAATAAGCAAAATTAATTTAGGAGTTAAAGTGAAAATAGAACTTGTAAATTGGCGCGTATACACAACTGTATCGGCCTTTCAAAATTTTGATTAACGTTTTTGTGTATTAGAATGACTTAAAATGTTCCAAGGTTAGGTCGGATGACCGACCACCAGCAAAAGGCTACAGACAGAAACTGGATGCGGAAATCTGAAGATAGAGCGCGATAGCAAATAATTATTGAAGACCTATGTTTAACAGTTAGCATAGGGCTATGATGAAAATGACATTAATAAAAAAGTAAAAAATAAATAATAATCGACCCATTTGTCATTCCACTATTGGAATATAGGTCTCCTCTCATACTGAGAGGGATTAGAGGATGACAATAATGACTAAAACTAAGTTAAGAAGAGTGCGCGTAAATAAAAATCGATCACGTTTAAGTTATAGCAATATAAAATCGAATTACCTGTCCTTTGCTGAGATATTTGGCACCAGAAATAGTGTTGAGTAACACACCGCGCGGATTCCATGAGAATTTGTACCTAAGTGCGTTGTCACTGAATTCCGGTGCAGGTAAGCCTTTAAAGGAACAATTACATCTTCTAAAACTCACATAACAAATGTAATTTTTAAATGATAACAACAAAAATATTTCTTCAACAAATCAACAGGAAAACAACAAGACGCTAAATACCTCCACAATATGAGACGAATGAATCTATCCTTCCGCCGTGGCTCTGAATGTCATGGATACATTCGAGCGCGAGGAGATGGTCGATTCCTGGATCCAGTCCCACTTCATTCAGTATAGTTATACCAACCTCCTTGGCACTAAATGTAAATAAGTGAAACATCTCTTTTAGCTTTCATTGAAGAGATCAGTACTGAAGACAATGTTAGAAGACCGTGCAGCATATATGCAAAAATGATTGAAACACTTTGTACATCCAACTGAGGAGTACGGAATTTCTGCTGCAGTTTTGGGCTTGGAGATTGGACCACCATAGAATTTTGGTATCAAAATATTTATATATTATTAAATTTTCACTTGACAACTAACTTCCTTTAAGTCTATCAACAGCTTTAAACGTTAGACTACAATGTATTAATACAAATAAATTGATCAAAAACACAAATGAATACTATTATTATTACATAAAGCAGTGATAGCCCAGTGGTTAAGAATTCAGTCTCTCATTCTTTGTCTCTCATTATTAGGTTGCTGGGTTCAAATCAAACAAATCGTTCAAAAGTGCGTTTTGAGTTTAAATATGACTTGCTAACGGTGAAGGAAAACATCGTGAGGAAACCCGCAAACTTTAAAATTTACAAAAAAAAAAAAAACTAATTTGTGTGAAGTCTACCAACCGGTACTTAGCCAGCGTGGCAGACTGGGCTCAACGCTCTCGATATGAGAGAAGAGCCATATTGCAACAGTGGAATGACAAATGGTCGATTATTATTATTATTTGAACAGCGGCGGCACTCACGCTTCGTGCACGTCGCGCACCTCTGGGCGCACGTAGGAGGCGGTGACCATGTGCGCGCGCGCGGCGAGGCAGGCGCGCGCGGCGGCGCCGTGCAGCTCGTACGGCAGCAGCGACACCACGAGCCGCGCGCGCGCCGCCAGCGCCGCCAACGCGCCCTCGTCGCCCGCCTCGACGTACTCCGACCGCACCCCGTACCGCTCCGCCAGCGCGTCCGCTTCTTCCTTCACTTGAGATGCTACAACAATTTATTTTTTATATTATTGAATATGTTGGTAAGGGATGACCGTTTAAATCACCTGAACGAAATGTCTTTGGACGTATCGATATTTTTTTCTGACCTTAGGTATCTTCTGACTGTGAATTTATGTGGCTTATCGCAAATACGCTACAGCTTTGCTTATTGACAAGTATGTTATGTATTCTAATTGATATGCAATATAATCGCCTGTTTTATTGTTCTTTGCGAATTTTTATGAATAGGATATTTATGCTCTCGACGTGTGTAAATTAATATTCCTAGTAGAATTGTCGCTGTGAAAAATGTAAAGATAAATAAAAATGAATCCTACTTTTTCTATTAACTTTACTTTTAAAGCCTTCAATTTCTCAATGCCTAGTGATGGCACTATAATTCGAATTGGTGTTATAGATCTCTTTTAATATTCTAATAGCCTTGATTTTATGAAAAATAGAAGAAAATATGTTTAATCACGATGGAAGGCTGTGGTCTTTTATTTTCTTATAATATCATTTCTATCTACCCCAATAAGAAATTTGAGCTAAATTAACAGAACTTTATTAAAACAACTTAGAATGAATTAAAAGGAAGGAGTTAATAAAATAAACGCGTTATTTAATAATATATACCCAGTATATTATTTTACAATTATAACTTTTATAAATATATAAATAAGTATTGCGAGCATACCGACAGTAACAGCAATATTCTTGTCCTTGGCTAGATATTCCACAACGGGTGCAGCTACGGAGCCGCTGCCCAGGATCACCACGGGGCTCTGCTGATCATTGCCCTCCACCTTGTGACGGGAACGGCTAGAAGAAATAATAATACAGACTAGTAGTTGTCCAGCAATGTTCAAAATTCGACCGAAATTCTATAAACGTCAAATTTGAATGTATTAAGGTTCTTATGTCAAAAAATATGTCTGTGCATATTTATAATCTGTACTACTGTTTGACCACAGTCTATGGTATCTGAGATTGACAGGATGAACGATACATGCATTATTTTATAAATTTACTGTATTTGCTACACTTACATATAAAAGCTTTCTTCATTCAAACTCAATATAACCTTTACTATGCCAAGTCCGTGCCAAGCGCTACTTTTATACTTATTCTGAAAATATATGTAAAACATTGCGAAGCCATTTTGGCTCGCCACTTAAATCGACGAAGCATATTGATGGTCAACGGATAATTAGTAAAAAAATATTTGAAAAATTTTAATATTCACTTACGTATTGGCCATTCTCAGTTCGTTGATGTACTCAAAAGGCGGCGTGAGTTTGCCGTTGCTCGTTATTATGGCCTGCGAAATGAATATCAAACAACAACTTTAATGGAACGGCGATAAGATAATACTTAGAGATTACAATATATTAAGCAAAAATACATATTTCGCACCAGTAACAAGCAGCTCATTGGCGAAAAGCCTGTAATATCTATGTCAAAATACGAAAGAAAATTAATGTTATTATGTAATTATTAATATATTTTTCAGATAACGACTTTGAAAGTTAAAAATTATAACTATTTTATCACTTATAAATAACTCATATAATAGCCATTGAATAATTGTTATTTCAGGCTTTCACGGCCGCTTTTTGAGACATACAATGTTTAACATAATACAGCCTTCTTCCAACATGAGCGATAAACACAATTATTAGATACATTATGATTCGTAACATACATTTTCCTCGTAAATCGACAACATTTTTTGTAAAGATATGACCCGGTTATCAGTTGCTATTCTTTTTACGTCCCGCTATTGTCACGGATCTCCAATTTTTTGATACCCTATTAATATAACTTTGTTTACCCCTTGAACGACCGATGTGAAATTGTGTTCTTCTAAGGGTTTTTTCGCGTCCGATTTCATAATATCTTCAGCATAAGGATATAGGAGATCCCCGAAGAAATCGGTTGATTCTCGCGGCAATTGGGTTGGCATATTGTCTATAGAACAAACGAGAACTCCTGGTCCTTTGAAACTGTAACAGAAAGCTTAGAATGTATTTATTGAGGTATATATAGGAAGAATATAAAATTCTGCGCCAGTAGTTCGGAAATTATTTATTTAACCTGTATTATCGAAAGCGAGCGTTTATTTTCGATAACACCTTGATATTTACCATATTTGATTGTTAAAATAATACAACTGAAGTATCAAGTAGGTAATGATATTTTTTTAATTAACACCAGATAAATAAATTATAAGGTTATATAGAACAAACCCGAAAATAATAATGTTGACAATACAATGCAATTTAACATAGTTGTATATTTTAAAATATGCAACATAAAACAATGTATAACTTTAATACGAAAAAATCCAACGCATACCTCTTGGTGTCCTTGTTCCTGTCGGCGTCATAGAGACAGAAGGGGGTGTCGATGGTCGTGCATTCATTCATGAATTCAATAGAGCCTCCCGGATCAGCCGATATATCACAGATCGCTAGCATCCTGATAGAAAGTATTCCTAAACTGAATAACAGTCCAATTGTTGCCATAGGTCAACATTTAAAACCTCAGATAATAATAACACTGGCATATACGATGTCAAAGCTCTATAATACAATTTTCACCTGTGCGGTAAAGCTGGCGCTCCGATACTCTTCGGCAGCCACGGTGTGTGTGAAGGTAGCAGAAGATGCTTGGCGTCGGGGATGGTCAACAACTTAGGGCTGTCTACAGCCCAGTAAATGCAGTTAACTAGTACTGATGTATAGGGGGCAATCTGTTTATAAAAATACAAAAACAAATGTAACCTCACCAATAAAGGAGTTATGCGTTTGGAGCACACACAAGCAGAAACTGCAGTGATAACCTCATGATTTAAAGTTCAGCCTGCCTTACCGGGGATAAAAGTTAAAATCCTACTCGCACTTATTGCCTGAACTGTATGCGTAAATAAAATTTAAATATCACTCGATGTAACTATGAAGAAAAACCTCGTGAGGAAACTTCTGTACCTTCACATTTACCACAATGTTCTCTAAAGTCAGTGAAATCTGTCAATCCACATTTTGGTTAGACAGACAATGCCATGACCCATTCTCATTCTGAGAGGAGATCCGTATTCTATAGTGGTTCGACGAAAGATATAATGATAATGTGCTTTTATATATATAACAGTTTTAAGGAAACAAATAAATACATCTTTAGAATAAAACGCTTTTATTCCTTGATAGATCCTTATCGTATCTCACAATGACCTACTTCGGTGACCGATAATTTAACATGTGTGTTTATATACCTACTTACAGATCAGTAGCACATTATTATTCTCTTGGATTACAGATAACAGCAATATCGCGAAAACAAAATTTAATTTTATATTCACAACCAACAATCTTTATTGTTGCTTAATAAACGTAGCCGATTTGAAACTCTAATTCTTTGGTTTGGAATAATTTCCAAAAATAGGTCTGCGAAATGTTGTCGTTATTATCAACGCTTTTATCGTTACACGTTCCAAATATGAAAGATATATTAGAAATTCTCAATATAAATAGTATGCCTTACTTTTTGCGCAAATGTAGATATGTACCGTTCAGGATGTTCATCGTACTCTTGGTGATCATAACCTCCTCCGTTCTTTCGCACCAAGTGATGCCTTCGACGTACTTCGCATCCATAAATTTTGTTGGGGCCTGAAAAATTCTTGCTTTCAATTTTGAAGGTATATTTTTCAAATCGGATCTCTATCTGGCTGCAACTGACTTAAGATCTCAAAGAAAAGTGTGTAAAAAACTGCTTTACCTGATACAACTCTGTCGTAATATATTGAAAGAGTGTAAACTTCAAATCCATTTATTTCATAAGAGATTTAAAAAATTATACTCACTTCCATGTTCTGCAACTTTCCGTAACATTTCGGGTGGAACATATTCATGGGGTAAATCTTGAAATATTTCTTGACTGCCCTATAAAATCAACTTTTATTAATGATGTCAGGATTTTGACATTTTTCATTACCGCATTACTTAATAATATTGATTCCTATAATATTGCAAATTTGTAGAAACTGATATTTTGAATACGGAATTCTGGTTAATCGCTTTTCCTCACGCAGTAAAGGAACAACAGTCGACAGGCCAATGTACAAAGGACACAGACCTTTTACAAAGGTTTAAAAAAAATCTGTGAGACTGACAACGAATGAAACAATTTATGGGAAAAACTCGAATTAACAATAAGCATTACTTTAAAAATTCCGTGTTAAGGCTTCTTGCACGAGTTATAGGAAACTTGTTTTTGAACGAAATTACCTGAGATACATTTCCAGAACCAGTGAACACAAATGTGAGCGGTCCAAGAGACTTGGGCATCATGCCCAAAGCGATCTCGTAGCCTGCATCTCGTATCGCCTGTCGCGCCATGCTAGAGTTACGGTAGTTGTGCGCGGGACCCACGTGCTGAAAGAGTTCACAGAAAACAGAAGAGTCAGGAGTCAACAGAAGCATAAGCCTGTGGTACGTATAATTATGTTCTTTGATACAAAACTCTGGATTTCGCTAATGTTTTTTACTATGAGTGATATCTATCACTGAGACACACCATATGGTGTGTCTTTGAAGAGACTGAAACAAATACAACGACGATACGACTACGAAAACTCTTTATGGGACATTCATAGGAGCAAATATTACTGAATGACACGAACATAATTGTACCAGGAACGAAATGAAAAAAAAATAGATTTTAGAATGATTGAAAAAGTAATTACCATAAATGGAGTATGATGTCCTAGAGCGAGTAATCGTAACCCCAGCCCGTGCAGTATATTGATCATGCCAGCCACACCGGCGTACATGCCGAAAGCGACCACTCGGTTGCCAGAATCATCCATCAGCTTCTCATAGTCGA